>JANZLQ010000056.1:3832913-3933314 GCA_026212715.1 Elanus axillaris | reverse complement strand
ATAAGCAATGGATTTTTCTGTAAAACCTGTTTATTTATGCTTTTTTTTACATTTGCTAGCATTTTGCATATTCCTCCTCATCCACTTGTAATATTAATCTTGTGAAATTTTAATGGTCTAGTAAATAAGGTTTGCAGGATCAGCCCATTTACAACTAAACTCACTGGAAGTCCTTTCATCAACTTGAGGAGATTTTCTACCCTTGTAGTAGGAAGACTAAGAACTATTGCAAGTGTAATAGATCTTTGTACGGCAGTGTTCCCAGATGACAGTACCACAACATCTTAAAACCTGAGTTACAAATAAGCAAAGCACATTTTATACTAGTTCTTTTTCATTGGTTACTACACACCTTAACACCAGTTACCATTTCTCAAAACCACAATATTTATCTGTTAGTTTATATATAGGTATAACAATTTAATCACTTAATATAATAATATTGATAATAATAATGGCATCACTCGTAGTACTAGTACACTAAAAATAAATGAGTATGGTAGAATGACCACCTTTTGAATTGTTTTACTGAAAATCAATAGCACTTTGTAAATTGGTTGATTTTTATATTCTTAGGAAGTTTAGCAACTTACTGCTATACAAAATGTATTTTTAGCTGTTGTCTCCTTCCAAAAATAGAGTGATTCTCAGAAAAGAAACTAACAATTCACCTCAAAGGGAATTTGGTACGTGTAACTCAGAGCTGCACTTGACCTGTGAAAAATCGTAATTTCCATATTGCCCCATAGAACATGGAAACATGGAAAAAACAGATGTTAATTAAAAGTCTTCGAGTAGTGAAATGACCACAGACTTGTGTGGGGAAAATACACAATTTCTTCATTGATATTAGTAGGCTTTGGACCAGGTCACTTCTTTCTACATCAGAATGCAATATGATTTTTACTGAGATAACAAGGCAGACTTTGTTTCAGATTGGAATATGATGTCATGTGTTTAAACTTTATTATTTAGATTAATGAAAATTTGGAATCATTAATATAGCATCAAAAATTTATCAGTGCTCTGGGAGACACATGCCTGACCACATCAGTTGCAAACATGCACTTGCCATTGAAGTCAACAATAGGTGGTTGCATCCCAGATCTTCATGACTTTTGTCACTCATTTCCCAAACTTTGGCCCAAAGCAATTCCTGAGCAAACAGCTAAGAAATTACAGTAAATGGCAATATGGATTATGCCAGAGAAGTGAGTGGGAGAAAATTATGTATGAAAATGCTTGAAGAATTGGAAAGTTGGAAAGAGACAAATTTTGTGTGTGCCATATTTTGATGCCATTAAAATGAAACAAAATCAAACAGTCCCTTCCCCCAATTTTTCTTCTTACATAAAAGAAGCAGAAATCCTAATGTGCTAAATGAAAGCTCCTTAGTCTGTGATGGTTACTGAGCTTATTAGTGTTGGTCATAATGCACAATTAGAGCAGAGTGCCAGCAGCCACTGTATTAACTGTACAGTTTATGAGCAAGAAAAACTCTGTCTGGAGAGAAGATGTGGATTTTTCTGGGTTTGGTTTAGTTTTGAGTTGTCATTTTAACAGAGTTTGGATGTGCTGAATTAAATTTGAGGTTTCTCCAACCCTTTCACCCTGACTGTGGTCCCATCTCCCCCCATCCCTAAACCTACCTCTCGATTCAGCCACTTAGTTGAACAATAGCTTTCTTAGAGGAATTATTTTTGAATGCTTGGTTTTAGTTAATTCTTTTGTAACTAAGATGCTATATTACTTGAGTAACTTGAAGTAATCCTGTAGTAAAATGACCCAGATAAAGAGAGCTTTTACTTCTGTTAGGAAAGATGCTCTCTCAATAAAGACAGGCATCATAAATTATCTAGGCTCAGGATAGGATTATATTTGGGCTGCTACTGCTTTCTTCTTTCGTGCCATTCCCACTCTGACTCTGCAAATACTATTATGTAAAGAGCACAAGGCTTGCTACCCAAGTAGAAATGCACACATATCCTCTCACATTTTAGTCTATGTTTGGATGTCATCCAGCAGGACGTTTAAATGAGAGGGACATTTGCAGTTCTAGTTTCAGTAGGCTTCTCCATCAGTACAGCAAAAAATGAGTACACTCATTGATCCAGAAAGTCAAAAGAAGACAGCTGAAATTAGGAATTGTGCAACAGAAGCCAGGCATTCAGCTGCAGAAAAATAATGATGATATTTTTTTGGGTCATCTGTTCTATTGGCTACTTAAGAGCTGATAATTTTAAAAGTGTGTTTGCATCTAATTCTACAGATGCCCCAAACTCTTAATGCACTGTAATTTTTTACAGTTACCCTGCAACATCAGTGGGTAGTGACAAATACAAAATTTTACACTGTGTTGAGGATAAAGGAAGAAGATACTATGTTGATCATCACCTGAAATAGCACAGGTTGATAGTGTCTAAAAAATCTTATTCATATTAATCAAGATTGAGCTTTTTAGTATTTCAAACCCAACTAATATTTCTGACCTGTTTAGTTGTTGAACCATTAATCGTTTATACTTAAGTGTACATGAGAAAAGAGGACTATACTTGAGCTCAGAGGAGGAATTTGACAGAACATTAGGAAGCTTAGAGGTGAGCGTGTCTTTTTTAGTTACTTTTTTCCAGTTAGACTGTTGTGTCCTGTGTTACATCTTAACAATTTTTTCTTGTAGAAAACAAATATAGTTAAAAACAGTCCAGTGATGCTTGTTCATCTTCCTGATGTTTGAACCCTAAACAGAGAACCCTAACCAACTTTGAAAAAATTCTATTCTGTCTATTATGATTGATATTTGATATTTATGGTGAAGTTCAAATAGGTCACTTTAAAAATAATTTTTTTTACAGATTGAAAGACATGATAACTGTGCATATGACTACTTGGAAATTCGAGATGGAACGAATGAAAACAGTCCTTTAATTGGTCACTTTTGTGGCTATGACAAGCCAGAAGACATTAGATCTACCTCTAATACCCTGTGGATGAAGTTTGTCTCTGATGGAACCGTTAACAAAGCAGGGTTTGCAGCTAACTTTTTTAAAGGTAAATGTTATAGCATATTTTGGGAGCTGTGCACTGCTTATCACTTGTTTTTGTACTAAAAAAGTATGACAGAATAATAAACATATTTCTTAACCTATTTTTACTAATATCAGTTCTGTACTGTCTCCAGCATGTTTTTTACCTTGGCATAGAACTTTATCAAAACAAAACAGTGGAGGTATTTGAATCTCCTTGTAAAGTATGTCCAAATAATGAAGGAACATATTAAGTGCAAATTTCTACTCTCTTCAGGTTTAAATAACCAACTTAGTTCTGAAACATTTTTGAAACATATCTAATCTTGTAAAAAAATGGCTTTTTTACATTGTGTTATCAAATATAAAGTTAAATAAGACAACCACAAATGGGTCTTTTTTGTTAAGGTTTTTCTCTTTTGTCTAAATGTTGTGGTTTTTCTAATCCATTTGTTGCATTAGGCTGCTTTATCAATTTATTAGTTCCTGTAAGCAAGGAAAAAAAACAACAAATCAGCTGAGAAATCATAGTGACCAACAGCCTCACAGTCTTCCTTGGTTTAGGGTCTGTGCGTGTGTGTGTGTGTGTGTGTGATTAAAACTGCAGCTACACCCGCAGCATTTGGTGCATGGGGAGTGTGTAATTCCTACCCTGTGGTGCCCATGGCACAGTGAAAGCCACTAGCAGTGGTGTGGCCATGGTGATGCCCGAAATAGAGGTCAGGCCACCAGGAGAACCTTTTTGCTCTTTTGAAAAGCCAGAAGCTGGGGCTTTTCTTACTCTAGCTGTTAGTTTTTACTGTAGACAATCATAACCTTGAAGGCTGTAGACATGAGAGTGGGAGCTGGTTTATTCCTAAGAAATTACTTGTCCTCGTGTAATGAAACAAAACTTCAACATCTGACGAATATTTTAACAATGAATCTCATGGGTATACTTCAGAGCTGGTAGAGATAACACATTATTCCTTTCCCTCCCCCATCCCTGATGCATCATGTTCCCTTTAATATCAGTAGAATGAAAACCTGGGATTTGAGGATTCTGTTAATCTGTTTTTGAGTATGAATTCGGGATAATGCACAAATTGATTCTGTGGGAGATAAAGTGCCCTTCAAGTGACCCTGCTGTGGATTTTCAGTCTTTCTTTCAATACTTTATACAACCCTTAGATTACAGCTGCCTGAATTATTGTATGCTGCCCACAAAGTGCTTATAAATTAGGTCTGCAGCTGTCAGTAGGTATTGTTGTAAAAAACCCCACCTGAGCCCCACAAAGGACAAATTTTTATTCTCTCCATTGCAGGTCTCCTTAGCATTTGAAAATCCTCTAGTCAGCAACCACAGTGTATTATGTAATGCACCTTATAATGGCATGCATACAGCTTTCTGGGTTAATATCGATCCAGCAATTACAGCTGAGGAAGGTAATTATTTAACACATTTCTGCATTCTTCCCTGTCTTGGCAGAGGAAGATGAATGTGCCAAACCTGACAATGGTGGCTGTGAGCAGCGCTGTGTAAATACTCTGGGCAGTTACCAGTGCGCCTGTGATCCTGGCTATGAACTTGGTCCTGACAAAAAGAGTTGTGAAGGTACAGTGCGTTGCTGTGTTACGGGCTCTTAAAGCTCACAGAGTGCCATCGCTTGAATGAAATGCTACACCTTTGATATGCTCTGTCCTAGCAGTGCGAGATCTGTGGAACCCAACCTGGAAAACCAGTGCTCCCTTTTAAGGAGTGGGGCCAGAATAATGGCTGTCCACAGCACTCATGTTCATCTGATGTCTGTCACTGATTTAGCTTTACAGGTTTTGCTGTTAGTCGACAGGACTTTGTACCTTCCCAAACCACTTCTTACATTATTCATACCAATTAAAGCAAAGTCTCCCACCACACATAAGGAGACAATTATCAGCATCGCAATGTGCCACTGTCTCAGAATTGGAGTATTTAACTCTGACCACCTCTGGCTGGGGTGTGCCTGGGAAGCAGGTTTGAAGAGCAGGATCCTTTATTCTAGCTCAAAGCTCAGAGTAATCCTCCCCACTCCCAGTCCGATTGTGGACTTTTCTTGCTGGAAACAAATTCTACTTTTCAGGGTGAGAAAAGCATGTTCAGATAATCATTTGGAGAAGTAAAAACCTGATAAGTGGAAGCCTTTGTAAACATAGGATTGGACTGAGATAAGCTTTTGCATTCTATACATATTTCATATCAAAGGAAAGAAGCAAAAGCTTTTGATCATAACGCACCAATTATCGTTTGGTTTTTTATTCATAAACACCAATAAATTCAGGGATAGCACAAATTATTCTTATCTCAGTTCATCTGTTTGAGTAGTGAACGGAGTTTGAAAACTGGAGTGCTCAGAGTTACGGCTTCCTTCTGATGTGATTCACTTGTCTCTCTTTTTTTTCCAATTTCCTGGCTTTAATTAATGATTTGTCATACTTTGGGGTCATTTTGCTTAGTTGCTTTACACTTTCTGTTCTTTTGCTTTTGGTTGTATGGGGTTGGTTTTCTTTGTTTGGTGTATGCGTGTTTGTGTGAGATGGTGATAGTTCTAGACTTACAGGCATGTTAGATTGTGGCTGTCATCAAGCTGGTTGTTTTTTCAGTTGTTGTACCCCTCCCTGCCCCCAACTTTAATAGTGAGCACATTGGAAAAACAATTTATTTAGATGTCTGTGTACTAGGCAGTATGCAGAAAGTAAGGTTAATCTAAGGGGGGCCATGAAGGCAGAGGTTTGATCTCTGGGCCTTTAATCATAAACCCAAATTTATGTAGGGAATTTGGTTTAGTCTGCCTGCTGACCTGAGTCAGAATGTTAGGGAAGATTACCAGTCTTTCAGAAAACACTTCCCACCACCTCTGAAAAATAAAGAAGGAATACCTCCCCAGCACCCAAATAGAAAAGCAACTCTGGCAAAAGGAGAAGTCACTCAAAGTAGTGCAGTGCAGCATGGAGCAAAAAACCTGGGCTATCCCTTAAAAGTATATATGCATTTGTTCCACATGATGTAGCACTCACTGTATGTAGATACTGCTTGGGACTGCTGAATTAAAATCACTGTGTAGTCACATTACATTACAGAGCATTACATCCTAGTTATAGTTCGGGAATTTGAGGGGTGATCTAGCTGTATTAATTCACACGTGATACCAGAGCAGAAGCCTCTAACTCAGAAACTCCGCCCAGTGCTTCACTGCAGTGTTGACATGCACAAAAAATTGCTTCATAGTCATCCAATTCAATTCTCCCCCGCTGGCAGCATATTAGAAAGCTTTAATATATTTGTTTTTCCCCAGTATTTCCACATTTCCCACCATTGCCTCAAGGAGCAATGGACATTGAAAAGCAGAAATTGAAAACTGGCAGTGGTTGTCCTGACCCAGACTAGATCATCTGGGGGTACAGCTGGTGTCATCTGAGTGCAGTCACTAAACTTGTGCCTGGTCTTTTTTTTTACACACTGGGGTGTGACCCAAGGTGTTAGTCCCCCCACCCCAGTCAGATCACCTTTACATGTATACCAAGAAGGCTTCAGCATGGAAAGCCTGGTGCCAGGAGGAAGACTGGTATGTGTCTGAGCTGGCCAAACGAGCCCTGACACAGAAACTGGAGAGCTCTCCCAGGTGTGTTAGATGAAGAAGATGTAGTTTGTGAGACCATCAGCTAGACAGCAATAGCCAGTTCTTAAAGCATTCAGCGTTAGCACATAACAGTTGGAAGAAGGTGGAGCTTTTCCCGCCAGCTCTTTAGAAACAGATTTGTGGATGATTTCCAGTGCTGTCACAGTGCTCTAATGGTATCAGTGCTGTGGAGTGTGATCGAGAACCCCTGCAAATCCCATTACTTTCCTTTGTAAAAAAAAATAAAATAAAAAAATTAAAAATTCCACAGATGGAAAAGATTAATGTGTTTATCCTTTGCTATCTGAACTGCATCCACAAACATAGTGCAGTATTGTTCTGTTGTATGGAGGTGACTATTCAGCATATATTTGGAAATAATAGGCTTTTTCTCTGTTACTTGAAGACCCGTACTTCATCAAAAGTAATTGTGACTGAAGAGTATGTGACTGCTATTCCAAAGAAGTGACCCTACCTAGTAGGTTATGGGAGGCATATACAGCTATATGACCTGAGACAGGTAGGGCTGATTCTGGATCAGTAATCAAGGAGAGAAGCTGGGGGAATGCGAGGCGCATCTTAAGTAGTTCGTCTGTCAGAAGAGAGGTGGTCAAGGTCCTGGGGAGGGTGGTGAGGTCAGAGGCCTTGCATGGGAAAGGCTGCGAGAGAATAACCAGAGTCTCTGGAGGGAAGGGAAAAGAATGAATATGATAACGCCTTGTGTAGTCCTGAAACTTATCTCTGTCCGCAAACCTGCAAGCTGTTCCCGATAGGGGCTGTCTCTTTCTCTTTGTTTGCACCAAGCGTGATAAAACAAGATTCTGATTAGTCTGTCTGGGCATTACAGCGGTATAAGTAATGAAAGGACTGAATCTTCTCAGTGTGCTTCTGTTTATAGTAAAACACAGCTTCAGTCAAGAAACGATGCTCTCCCTTTTAATTTTACAGCTGCTTGTGGAGGACTCCTGACAAAGCTAAATGGGACTATAACCACACCAGGGTGGCCCAAAGAGTATCCTCCAAACAAAAACTGTGTGTGGCAGGTGGTTGCCCCGACGCAATACCGAATCTCAATGAAGTTTGAGTTTTTTGAGTTAGAAGGGAATGAAGTAAGTAACCATGAACAGAGCTGCACAATCTGTTACACGCTAAACAGTTTCATGAGCGTTCAAAAATAGATATTGTCTTATAAAACCCTTGCTGACCTTTCATACGCTGACAATAACCATAGATATTCTTGTTTGCGTTTTGGGACCGTTTCTGGATTCTTTCAAAACAAACATGGAGAGAATAGCTCTCTTTTACATATCATCTAAATGTATATGTATTACAAGAAATTTAAAAGAAATGCTCTCTGTTGAGTCTCAGCTGACTTTTTTTTATCAACAAAGTAAAACAGAGCAAATGGCTGAGGCATATTGGAAAGAATTCAAAAGAAGACAATCTGGAGAAACCAAATCATCTTTACAGGCTATGACTACAAAGAATACACATAAGCTGGGGTTAGTGATGGAGTGAGGGAGCATTTAAATCATGTACAAGTATCTCATGGGAGGAATATTTTAAAAGGAGCAGTACCAGAAATAAGGCACAATAGAACAGCAGCAGTGTTTGAGCTGGGCAGTCCCTGGAGGCATGGGGGATCTTGTCCCCAGGCTGGGGAGAGGGGCAGGGCAGAGCTCTCCACGGGGTAAGGGCTGCTCCCTAGAGCTTTAAACAAAGTGGTGGAGCTTGCAGTGTTTTTTGAGTGCAAATCAGTAAAATACGGTTTTCAACATCAACTTTTCAGCCTCCATTCTGCTTCCTGGGCACTGCTCTGACATATCATTAAATTCCCTTGCCATGCTCTAGACATACTGTGCTGTAGCCATCATGTTTATCTGGATATTCTTCACATGGCATTAAGAACCCAAATCCCAGAACATTATTTCTGACTAAACAAATTTGTAGCAACATATTTGATATGAGGATGGGCCATGTTTTGGGTATGAGATCTGAAGTGGCAAAGGCTGGAGTTTAATTTATAACTAAGAAGCAAGCCAGACATGGTTTCTCCACAATATCTCAAAATTATTTCTAAGTTCTATGGTTCTAAAGTCCATGAAATTCCAGCTTTTAATGATTTATATGTTACACTCATGTCCTGTTATCGTTATTACAAGAACTGCAAAAAGTGTAATAAAAACTTACATGTCCCAAAGATTTAAATTTAATTTCCACTTGAACAAATCATAAAACATTTTTCCTGCACTTCCTTGTACTTAAGCCAGATTTGCAAGGAAGACATCTGGGGTGTAATGAAGTTAAAACAGTTTTCTAATGTCATACAAGACACAACTTAGGCAGATATGAAAAATATATGCATAAAGCTTTTCAACATTTAGAACTTTGGCTTGATCCTCTCCTGTGCCACTAAATCTCAGCTTTATACTATTAAATAGTAGTTCTAAGAATGGTACCTGTGAAAATCAGAAGAAACATATATCTGGAACATTCTAATATATTGTCTGAGTGCAGACATAAAATGTATACATTTAGCAAATGTTCTAATTTTTTTTTAATAGGAGCTCCATTTAGGACCAAGTTTAATATGTCTTTTCCAATATTATAATTTTAATATTTTACATTTACATTTTACAATTTTAATTTTACATTTAAATTGTAAAATTTTTTAAATATAGTCTAGTATGAAGAAAGACAGACCTGTCTGAAATTACATTTCATTTCTAATCTAAAGCTATGAAACCATCAAAACTCACCAATGTATTGTTGAAATTGCTGGGACTTACTAACATTGTGAAATATGTTTCAAAATCACATGCCTAAATATGAATTTATCTTACAATTAATATAAATCAGCGTGTGGCAGTAATTCAAGTTTTATGAATTTTTGCATTCTTTAAGTTGTATAAAAGTAGTTTCAACTGAATTAGTCACTTTACAACTCTGCCACATATGAAAATTGTTCCAGTGGCAATGCAAATATAATCTACATCTAGTATGTATTATATTAAAGACAACTGGAAATGTTGACAATCATTTAGTATTTCATAGGGAGAGGGAGCAACAAGGCCAAAACATCCTTTTCCATAGTTCCGCTCCAGCTCCCCTGACATTTCTTTTTTGACTAGAAATTATGATTTATCAAATACAACTTGGATTTAATGGACAATCTAAGCTCTGTATGAATCCTTCTGGCCACTGTTTTCTCTTAAGCTATTAATTGCAGACAACTGGGACATTTTTGATTAAATGATTGATAGTTGAGCCTAAGAAGCTTAGAAGTTTTTGGGTGGAAAGCTTTAGGTTGACCAAGGGATTACGCACTGAAAGTATTATCACGAGTAGTAGGCTTGCATAAGGCTTTTTTATCACATTATTTTACTTTATTTTTAACCATTTAATGAAAATGAATGCATCAGTCTTCCAAATTATAGCTATCCTATTCTTAAAGAAAGCTGTATGTTTTAAATAGTACAGATTTATATATTTGCAAATAAATGAATACCTTAAATACATTATGGTAAAAATTTGTAAGTTTCTAAGTGAAAATCAATAATTTAAAAAAAATCTATGAAATGCAAGCAGTAGAAGGTTTGTAGGTTCTGGGTATGTGGTTTATAGCACAAACACAAGTATAGTTTTTTAGGCTGAATATTTCTAGAGTTTAGTCTAATTGCACTGGAGTTTTTAGTTTTTAGATTAAAAGGAAACGCTACTAAGCATCTTGAAATTTAGATCCTAAACACAGATTTATATCTATCAAAATATAGTTTTGAACGTAATGCATAGTATAGCTATGCCTCAATGACCTTAAAATATTCTTACACAAAATCAGTGAACGTTTGTAAGCATTTATAAATGTTTTCAGAGTCAGGGAAAAGTGAAAAAAGAAATTGTTAATCTGTTATTAAGCAGCATATACCAATCAGTGCTCTTGTATTTGTAAACAACTTCACGCTTTTCTTTTGGTTGGTCAAAACAAAAATTTTCTTTCTTTTCTCAGGTTTGCAAATATGATTATGTGGAGATTCGTAGTGGCCTTTCTTCTGATTCTAAACTACATGGTAAATTCTGTGGTACAGAAGTGCCTGAAGTTATCACCTCTCAGTACAACAACATGCGAATTGAGTTCAGATCTGACAACACTGTGTCAAAAAAAGGCTTCAAGGCACACTTCTTCTCAGGTACAGAAAATTACTCTTGTGTACCTGTGAGTGCCCCTGAGCATACACTGACTAGGTGGACTGAATACTGTATTTTTGGTATGAAAGTGAGTGGCCTTTTCCATTATAGTTTACCTGGTAGCTTTGAATTTGTTTTTTTTTTTTTTTTTTACACAAGTATAAACCACTCTACTGTCTTAAAATACTGTTAGGTATTCTAAAGTCTGTTGAAAATATATGGAATGCATATACATATATATTTAAATAACAGCAGAGGCATATAAACTTAGAGATATGGAAGAAAAAAGCAAATTTACTAAGTGTTCCTAAATTTCCATTAGATTTCTTTTATGCCAAATTTTGTTGCTATGTTTTCAAATATCAGTTGTACAGTGATATGAATTATGTACTGTGTACACTTGTATTTTTTTTTCACTCAGGTTTCTCTAATATATTCCATTAGTTATGATATTACCACTTTGTGCTACAACATTTGTTTAACATTACGGGTACTTTCTTGACAAATTTTGTACTTCTTAATATTTTGCAGAAGAACAGAGTTTAAGAACTTGCTTTTGCAGAAAAGTTACTTAGTTATGAGTGTAATTGCATTGAGGCAGATCAGAACGATGGAAGTTTATATCATCTGGGAACATGTATTGTTGAATAAAGATAGACATGAGTGAAGCTGAAGATGTGAGGCAATATTTGCACAAGAGTGGTCTCTGCAATTAGCCACTGAGACTAGACAATAATAATCTGGCTGTGGCAGGATACCACCTGGTGTCAGTAGTGGAATTTTGCTTTGTGTTTTTCTTGTGTGTTTACACACACATATGCATAGGCATTCTATCTCATGTAAAACAAAACAACAAAACAGGCCCATCCACCCACCTCCCCAAGCTGGAAGTCACCCAGAAGCATTTAGAATTTGAATTCTGCCCCAGGTTTTTTGACAGCAGTTAAAAATCTGAGTCTGGAGAATCCTGATAATGTTTAGCATGTAGCGAAATGCATTACCAGACACTGTTATTAGCATTCGTTTGCTAAAATATTTTATCAAAGTTGAAATGAAATGGTTTTTTTTGGTTAGCTTTAATAACTTATAACTTAATTATGACCAAGTAATAAGAATCGGTATATTGTATAAGTGATGTGGTTCGGAAAGCGTCAAGAAAAGCAGCTTAGACTTTCAATGTTTTCTCATTATGACCACTTTGATGTTTTTCTTAAGCAATTATGAAAGATGAAAAAAAAGTGTTTCACCTCATACAGGGAAATTAACAAACATTTTACTTCCTCCAAAACTTATTATTTTTTTCTAGTAATCACATTTCTGTGGTAATAGTCTTTCTCATTCATCTTTACATATAGTAGCGCTTTTTACTTTTAAATTTATACTTTACATTAGCAAGCAGCTTTCAAAGTTTACTCTGTTTGTACTAAATACCTATATGTACATAACAGAGCTTCCTCCAAGAAACACTTACACAACTAGTCATTTCATGTTGGCCTAGTAGTGCCAGCAAGAATTGTCACATATTTTGACTTTTTTCAAGAGCAAATAGTGACATGTTCTGATTCTAAGAATGCTCTGCAAATTAAGTTTGTTATGTATTTTCAGGATCTATAAAGCTATGTCAAGTAAGATCGGCAATGATAGTTCTGTAATTTGTAAGCTCTGTAAGTCAGAATTTCTGTTTGTGGACGTGCTGAACATTTATACGTTTATAGTCAGTTAAATTTTGGTTTTCTTTAAAGTGATAGTCAATTTTCACAGATCTATTTATTCATTCATTTATTTATTTACTTATTTAAGTGATTGTTTAAATAATCTATTAACATTCTGAGTAGGGTCTAGGAAGAAATCAGACCAATGCTATGTATTGGGGAAAGACTGGGCTATAATTCATGGAGTTATGGAGGTGGTATCATCAGGAGGTTGTAATAATTTGGAATCATTATTTCCCTTGTATTTTTCACTTCTGAATGAAATGTGTCCCTCCCAGGTAAAAACAGCTTTTTCCTGATAATTTAAAAAAGCTAAGTTTTAAATTAATCCATTGATCTCAAGAATAAGTTCATCAGCCAGGGAAAAATCTGAGCTAATGTGCTGGGATTTTTAATGAATAAAAATGTGTTATGTGTGCTGGATATAGAATACGTCTAATCCCCTTCAAAGAAAGGTAGTTTGCAAATAATCTTTGAGTCTGTAAGTGTATAAATTTAGTGAATGCTTCATAACATATTTCTGCCATAATCACTTTTCTCATTCCATACATGTTTGGATAATTAGTATTTTATTTTTATTGTTTCTCAATTCTCTTTCAGCTGTTACCATGTTTAGCAGATTCTATTCTTCTATGTTATCTGGCTTTCCCCTTTTGACAATATTTCCGGATCAAAACAGAAACTTTGTAATGCTTGAGACAAATGAAACTTCTGAACTTAAAGTGTCTAAAAAGAGGTTGTCGTCCCTGAATAATCCATCTGACAAAACTCTCATGGCTGTCAGAAAACACTGTTACTGTCTTACCCCTGAATTCCTTACTGTGGACATAATACACTATTGGTCTGTCAATGAAGAATGAACTTGAGACTTCAAGTATTTTGACTTCTGGGAGTTGATAGCTGATCACTGTTCAGCTGATGTAGCTGTAGGTTGTTTCTAATTTTTTTCCGATTTATATACTTGTGTTTAGAATACAGTACTTTCAGAATGATAACTGTGGAGAAATAATGCTAGCATCTAAGATACTTGCTGGAAGGCATTTAACACTTTTATTAATTAAATCACAATAGATTGTGTAAGCATTTAATTATAAAGACAAACATCATGAAAAAAATCAGTAATGAGTAAAACACTGCATCTTGCAGTTTATTCACCAGTAAAGGGCATATGCAATGCTCAGCAAAAGAGACGGGTGGGTAAGTCAGACTAGTTTGAAGATTAGGAACCGTAATGTGTTCCTCAAGCAGAGCCAAAGAACTTTCTTTTCTTTTTTATTTTTTTCCCCAACTCTTTTGGTGGAGAATTCTGCAGCCACAGCTACAGTTGAGAAAGCATGGCCCAACTCCAGCTCAGATGACAGAAAGCAGTTTTTGGGTGGTTGGAACCCGCTGTGATAAACTGTGAAAGCAAACAGTGACATAGGGTAACAGATGACCTGTGATAGGAAGGTATTTATGTTGATATAAGACAACATGTAATTACATTTTTGGCTGTAAAATGGTGTTAACAGCCAGACAGGTGCTACTGGAAAGTGAGAAAAACTTTTTTTTCAACATTCTGTAAAATTTACATGTGATGGGACAGTTCTGAAGAAAGCTCAGTTGGGAGCCGTTACAGGGATCTAACTTAACATCCAGAGACACTCTTGTACATTTATAATCAAGTTTATAAAGAGAAGAAACTAGGAAGTCATGATATATTAATTTTTTTTAAACATTTATTAAAACTTTTTGGAATTGGATATTTGGCTTCTAAACTAAAGCTTCCAGTAATTAGGTTTTAACTCTTTCTCCCTCTGTCTTTATCCTGTCCTCTCTCTCCTGCTTTTGTTATAAGACAGTGACCTATTGCAGTCTGCTGGGCCCATAAGACTAAGAGGAGTGTAAAATAACTCCATGGATTTACTCTAGGGAGGAAAAAAGATAACAATAATATATATTAAAAAAAAAATCTGTGATGTTTCTGAGGACATAGCCTAAGCATTTCTTTAAATAAGTCCCAGTGTAGTGGTATGATTAATACCCAGTGATAATATGTCACTAAACTGCTTCCGCTTATCATACGTTTTAGAGTTACTTCAGTATTTTAAATAAACATGATTCTTTGCATGACCATTCAAAACATACATGGTGTTTGATGTAATACTGAAATGAGGTTTGCGGGGACATTTTTTCTTGGGTGATGATTCATTGAGCAGTGAAAAAGAGAAAGCTAGAATGTTTCTACCCTTGAGCAAATTTGTTTTGGAGCACAAACTCATCTCTGGTGCCATCCTGGTACATTTTTTTCCACAGACAAGAAAGCTGCCTGCAAAGAGAAAATTTTTGTTTTTGCATCTTGCAAGGACTTGATACAGGTCCCTTCAGGCCGAGTACGTATTATTCACAGACTGGTGGCCTCTGAGGGTCTCAGAGGTACGACCATTTGTCCTCTGAATGATTCAATCTAACATTTTGTTGCGAATGGATCTTTCCTTGTTCCCAGTACTAAAATGAGAAAAGAAAGTATCCATTCAAAACTGGGAGACTCATTTCCATCTGTCGGCATAACAAATGGCTTTGTTTTTATATGGCAAAACATTTGTTGCTATAACTAATACAGACTAATTTTTTTTTTCATGAATTTTGAAACTGGGCAATCAATTTGACAGAAAGTCTGTTCCGAATTGTGAAGTGTGAGGAAGGCTCGTTCAACAGTTGCATCCTTGATTGACCATGTACAAGTAATTACTGTGGTTCAAATGTGTTCCAAAGCTTCTCTTTTCTACCTTCTGTCCATTGTTTTATCTCTGAGGAGGTCCAACATGGGACTGTTTGCTTATGCACTTGTCTCTAAAGAGATTATTTTACAGAATATAAGCTTATTTAATGTTAAAATACTTTTCCGTATTTTCACACAGTTTGGTGGAAGATGAAAATGGACAGGGCTTGTATTTAGAATTTGTGCACCTACTCAGTACTCAAAAGCCTAACTTGAATGCATTTTGAGCTTGCCTTCCACTTGTTTTGTTATTTTGGTAGAAAACTACAAACTAATGCTTAGGAGGGGAAATATTGAAGAGTTTTCTTCATATTATACCTAATTTCTCATTTGCTTGTTACTATTCTTCACTTGCAACATGGAATTAATTTATGATAGTGCTTGCTTTTGCAAAGATGAAAGATTATAATTTTTGTTTGAAATTAAATAGTTTTACTACCTCAGTTTGGGACTTGCATTGCAAGGGGCATGAACAGTGTATTGTGGAGCTTTTATGCTTCTTTCATCATCAAAATGACAGCTAGTATAAGCCTTTGGATGTACGATTCTGGGAGCTACCTATGTTTTTGACTGTTTCTTAATCTTCAAATCTGTTGCCATGTGCAGAAAGCTTCCAGAAACTTTCAGTGCAAAGAGATTTGAGATTTACAGGAAAAAATGCAGTGGATGCTTGGGTCTGACTTGCAGAATTTATTTATAAATGTACATTATCATCCTGCATTATAAGTAGAAGCTGATTTTTATAGAAAGACCTGCAAGTCAATGGGTCAAGTGTTGCATACATTTTGGCAGAGAAAGCTGATGTGTATGCAATTATAATGCAAACTTCCTTTGCTGTGTTACTGAATATGAGCATCAGTAAAGGCAGGGAAAAAATGGATGAGTAAGACAACAACAGGAGAATTAAATTATCCATAGTGGCTTGTAATCTGTAGTAATTCTTACTGTGCCTATTAAAGTCTGAAACATCGCATGTTACCTTGTTCGGAGGTAATGCTCCCTGCTGCTTTCCAAGGTACATGTGGCTGAAGGGGGTGAATGCTCTGCATTCCAGCCCTGCAACAACTGGACCTCTAGGATGACCACAGCTTTGCTGCTTTTTTCCCACTTCTCTTTTGCATGTTGTAATGACACATTTTGTAAGATACAGTTTCTTAATATGTATGTGTGTTTATATTTTAATGTAGGCATATATTTTTATATCTCTGGATTTATATATGTGTGTCTACACATATATATAGGTATATACATGTATGTGTATATATATGTATATGTCAGGAGCAGTCTGCCTCTTTTAAATGGACCAGCCTCACCTAAAATGACAACAGCTGAATGACATAGAAGGGTGGCAGCTGAGGCCTCTTGCTAGAATGACAGCCTGTTAATCTAGTTTGGCTTTTGTCCATGCAATGAATTTGTAGCTGTTTAATGCAGGTCATATTTCCTCCCCTACTCTCTGCGTTACTCCTAACACACTAAAAGCTCTTTTGAAGGATTATATGTTAATAAACAGAACTGCATGCTATATTGTAGATCTCCTTGAAGTAACTAATGCCAATTTCTTTTGTGTTTTTCAATGAAATGTTTTTCTTTTTGTGATGTTCCGTAATGTCCAGATTCGTTAAAAGTAAAGCACACTGTCACTCTGCTGGGGAAAAAAAAATAAACTTACTAAAAAAGTTCATGTTAAATCCTTCTTTTCTCACATGTTTAACCTGCAGAGCTTGGAACCTTGTTTGGCCTACATGTTCCTTTCAACATAGCACCATTAAATTGTGGAATTTGCATGAAGTTGGAATACTTTGTGTTGTCCATAAATTATACTCCTGTTGTTTACTGAAATAAAGCTTTGGATGAGATATTTGTGAAATTTTTACCAGCTGGACCACTTGAAAGAGTAAATGCTGGCAACTGTCTTATCTGCTTTGATTTAGCTTGTTTGTTTTAGTAGCATTCCTCTCCCCTAGGAACTACCTCTCATTTCTTAGAAAGATGAGACAAACTATTTGTGCCATGGTGCAAGGTTGCAGGCTGAGCAATGAGTGGCTAGAACTAAGGTACAACGAAACTGCCATACTGAGAAGAGTGACTGTGCCTTAGTTTATCCTCTTCTGGACTCAAACACTGCACTAAACCTTTTTCTTTTTGGTAACGAGGACTACTGCTAGCTGTGCTCACCCGACCTTGTTGTGTATTTCTTAGACAAGGATGAGTGTTCAAAGGACAATGGTGGCTGCCAGCACGAGTGCATCAACACAGTGGGAAGCTACGTTTGCCAGTGCCGAAATGGATTTGTGCTACACGAAAACAAACATGACTGCAAGGAGGGTAAGTAGTGAGGTATTTGAACGGTTGATTATACAACTTGCAGAAAGCTCTCTGCAGCTCTCCTTCTAAAGAAAAGACAGGAGAGAAAAAGATCTCGGTAATGGGGCTTAGACACTTGTGCTTAAACACTCCCACACCCCCACTTTTCCATCCTCTCCGTCCCCAGCATGTGTGTGGCTGAGTTTGAGGTCCACAGGAATGTAGTTTGGAAAACTTGGGGTCATTGGCAGGGAGTGCTACTTCTAATAGTTCTGTGAAATGTAGATCATTTAAAGCTGTGATAGAGTATTTATCTAACACTGTATTAAACACAGGGATAGCGTTTCTGGAGAGAAGCCTGGTAAAGTTGTCATTTGCTCCTATCAGTAGCATTTTCCTCGCAGTCAGGTTGAAACTGTATCTGCCCTTTCTGGGTCTATTTTAGGGGACATATTCAGACAATCTAAATTCCAGTCAAGTCTTTCTTATTTGCTGTCTAAAGGTGTGGCTACCTTCAAGAAAAGAGTAGGCTTTGGGGCTTAAGTAGAATTTAGATTATCTGCAAATGAACCTCAAGCACGCAGTATCATGTGAGCTACTGTAATTTCTCAAGGCTGTATTCTAGCATGGATTGAATTTGTGACTAAGGATGTGCCCTTTGTGAATCACATTTTCACTGGTCTTGGAATGATACTTGCCTGCTCTAAAAAATTCTGGTTGAATAATTCTCTGATATTTATAAAGCAATTTGAGATTGTTAAAAAAACCTAAATATAAAAATGAAACTAGTTTCTTTCTTGCCTTCTTTAATTTTTAGTTCTTTATATTTATTCAGAGATGCATTTCTAGTGATTCAGTTATGACGTGAATGACTAAGCTGTTCTTGGTACATACTCACAGTTTAGTCTTAGCTGTTTTCTAGTTGTGTATATGTCCCTAGAAACTGTGATTTAGAAACCAAAATGATTGCTCTGTGGCTACAGTATGAAAATTAGCAAGAAGAGAGAAAAATAAATTGTTCAAGAAATACAATTTGGAGTAGCAACATTTCTCATATGGATTTTCATACTTACTTTTATGTAGAATGGGGAGAATAGCAAAATTTTTGACTAAATTTTAATACTTCTGTATATTCCTTTATAGTATTTTTTCCACAAAAGGGCCATCCATTGTAAACAACAGTGTATGTTTCACAATAATCAATAAACAAGCATGCTGAGTTAATTGCCATAAAGTGTGTGCCAAAGGGGAAGGACAGAATCGTGCACACTGAAGAACGTGCTTAGCTGTCTCCCTAAAGATCCTTTCCATTCAGTGGGTCCCCTGACAAAAAAAGAGTACTTTTCTGGCTAACTCTGAAGGCAGACCCCCAGACTAACTGCTGCTATCACTGTTGGCACAGCTGAGTGTGAGCAGAAGATCCACAGTCCCAATGGCATCATCACGAGTCCCAACTGGCCCGACAAGTATCCCAGCAGAAAGGAGTGCACATGGGAAATCAGTGCCACCCCTGGGCAGAGGGTCAAATTGGTGAGTTTCTGCCTACCCTTCCTTTTTCTCTTTTTCTTCCACCAAACCTGCTTCTCAAATGACTACTCAATGATATGACACTGTTACTAAACTTTACTATCAGTTTGCAGCCCAGAGGTAAACTGTTCTAAAAACCTGCTGGCTCCTGTCCATTTCTGGCCAACTGGGTCTACTCAATATCATAGAACTATGAATTTAAGTTTGTGGTGATTGTAAATACTCTGGACGGCAAAGGGCAAGAGGAATGCTTTCCTCCTGTCAGACTTTACTATATCATTGTTGCAATTGCTAAAATTTGCACAAAGTTTTGACAAATATGGCAGAGTCCATTTACGTTAACTCCAATATATAGAATAATCAAAATTAGGAGTTATGAACAGTCCTCTCCATGCACTTTTTTCACTTCTGTTCTGTAGTTTTCGAGGAGAAAAAAAAAGATGCAAAAAATGGACTTCTCATTTAAAAGTGGCTCCAAATTTTAACATGAGTAGGAGAGTGGCCTAAGTAGACTTAAGTGACCTTTGTGTCCAGCTGGCTGAGGACAGTGCTGGTGGCTGACGACAGGCTAGCAGAGCTTAGGTTGCTTTGCAGACCTACTGAAGTTACGTAGCCTCTGTACAAAGCCAAAGGCACAGACCTGCCCAAGGGTCTTTCCAGCTTTGAGCTCAGCCCCAGTGTTCCTTCAGAAAGAGTACTCGGGACAGCCACAACAAAAGCTGGCCATACATATTTGAAAATCTGATAAATTGATTTAACGAATGTTTTGGAGCAAATAAACTTAAGAGAAGTCTCAGCTTCAGAGACGTAGAAGAAATAGCCAATATGAATACAGGGATGAAAAGGGATATTGTCATCTCATAACTGCTGACCTTAGCCAAAACCATAACCCCTGTTACTGGTGCTGATGTGGGATTGTGTATTGATCCCTGCTCACCAAAAGTAAAATGGTTAAACTGTTCTGGGAGTGTGGGGGTGGTAGAAAATGAGCGGTGCGCACATTCTGACCATTCAAAGGGTCAAAACCAGGTTTTTAATTCGGGTGGCCTTCCTACTGCCACTTCTGAGGAAGTATTCTTCATCCTGGCTGAATAAACCAAAGCCAGCCAGGCATGGGCATATTACTGTAAAAGATTTTTCAGTACTTTAACCTCAGCAGGCAAAATTCCAGCATTCAGATTTCTTTAGTGAAATATCACATCATCTGTTTTAAAAAAAAAGGGTTTTATATTGACTTTTGCCAATGAAATTGGAAAAATCAGACAGAATTTTACTAGATAGACTTTTCAAAAATATCTCCATGATTTAGAGTCTGAAATTCACTTTTATGTGTAAGCCACTAGGGTCAATCTACTAAATTCTGTGTGTATAATATCTTTAAGGTCTGTCTAGTACAGCAAGATGCCATATCAATAATATTAATACCATGCTTGCGCTGCAGATAAATATTTTTTCTTAGACTTTCACATCATGTTTAAGTTTACTCCTCACAGTTTACTTTAATCAAATTGAACAAGGAGAGAATTGATTTCTTCATGGTAACAAAACACACGAATTGTGAGGCCCTCATTTTTTGAGGGGTGTATGTACAGAAACTAATCTTTTGTTGTGATTGCTGTCACTCTGATAATCATTGAAAAGTCTCTTCCTGAAAAGGTTAAAGTTAAGCATTTGGTGTAATTAAGAAGTCTATGAAAAAATAGTATGTACTTCAGAATTTTTAAATGAAATGTGTAGATAAAGATGGCTTTGAAAATGTGTGTAGCAGAGAGCGTGATTTTCATAAGCTAATCAGCCGGATGTTTATAAGAGACAGATTTAAGTGTCCCATTCAGGCAGCTATCCATAAGTGCCACCAACATATCTACTCAGTTGAGTGCTATAGATAGAAAGGGCTGGGTGTTCAGAAGCTATATGTAGTGTTTCTGAATACCATTCCCACTAACAAGACAATCAAAATGGGGACTGTAGTCATGGTGTGGGTAGGTATTCAAAAGTATTTGTCCCAGGAAGACAGAGTGTGATTTAATTATCCTACCAACTTTATGAAGTTCTCTGTGAACACTGTTGGCAGCAACTATTCAGTTACATTCAGCTTTAAGGAAAGTTTGTGTGACAGTTCTCCTCTTTCAAGCCTGCCCTTAGTCCACTGCTGGGAACTGAACATTTTTAAAGAAAATGGAGATTGTCTGTGGGTATTTTGAAATATCAGGCATTTTGAGCTTTTAAACACTTAATATTAAGATCTGCTTTGCCTTTAAAAAAAAACTAAATTCCTTTCATTCTCTTTGTAATTGCTAGAATCATTTGCTAGACTCACAACAGATTTAGGACTTTTTTCTGTTGTTCTTTGTGGGACCCAATATAACATGTACTGTCCCCCTGCAGGCTTAGGAATCCCAGTGATAAGTCAAATATTAAAAATAACAGGTGTGTCTTACAGTTCATGGTATGAAGTGCTTCCTAGAGAGTGGGGTTTTTTTGTACTGATGAGAAGTGAACAAAACTGATATAATTTTCCACTAAAAGAAAATAAAGTTCTGCAGGCTGCTCTTGGATCACATCTATTACTCTAGTTAGTTCCAAGTTGGCTTGACTGAATCCTATATTTAACTAACTCCCTTACAGTTAGCCTTTCAGCTTTCTGCCCTTTTTTTTTTAATCCATCAGATTTTATTTGGGTATAAATGACAACACATACTTGGCATCATAAAAGTAGGATGGCTGACTACAATTTAATAACAGCAGGAGGGACTGCTGTACAGCTGTTTCCACTGCCTCTGCAAGTTTCAATCCCTTCATATAAACCCCCAAACTTTCCTGTGGAATTGAACCTACATCCACTGCATCATGCAACTCTTCATTTTCTCAAAACAAAAGTGTTGTTTTGAATATTCCAGTTCTTTGGGCAAAAGACTTTGTGTTTGCTCTTTATATTTCCCTTAGATCAGCTGCTAATATAAATTACCATCTCATTTCACACCGGCTGGATTCCACAAGGGATTCATTGGGTCAGATTTGCTTCAGTATACCAGACAGAATGCATAATTATGATATTTGCTCAGTATTTGACCATTCAGTATAATTCCTTTGAATTATTGCTTCTTAATCCTTTAGTATGGCTTTGGTTTTGGTTTTTTTTTTTTTCATGAACAGTCAGCTATATGACTACTCATGGGAGCATTTATACTTAGTGTTTTTATGCTATTTTGTTGAGCAAATCAGATTTTGAATTTCACTTTAAATTGCGGGTTATTTCTGAAAATTCAAAAATGTATATGTATATAACCTTCTCAGTGTTTTCATGAGAGGAAATTACCAGATATTAAGCTTTACTCTTCCATATTTGAAAAGCAGGTATTAGTTGTGTGTGCTTTAACATTTTCTGTAGGGTATGGCGTACAACTTTCAGAAATGCCTTTGGTTGGAAACTCTGAGTTTGAGAAATCTAAATTCCAAAAGTTTTTAAAAGTAAGTTGGCCAGGCTGTGCTCCAAAGGACTTGCAATTTACAATTTTTAATACACCTGACTTTGTCCTTACAAGCTGCCATGAGCGCCAAGACTGAGAATCCTTAGGAGCTCAGAAACAAAGATAAATGCTTTGAAGTATAGAAGAAACATCACAGATGTGAAGTGAAATAAAATTTATGAGCCCCAGTTTGTGTTGAAACTATGGCAGCCATTTGAATTTTCTTGGGAGAGCTGAGAACAGCAAAAGAATCTGCTGAAGTTTTTTTAATAAACAATCAACATAATTTTGTTATTTTTCACAATGATTTTGCTAGCCAAAGTGTGATCTTAGCATGAAGGGTGCAGCCTGAAATGGCATTGTAATAATAAAAAATAGATCTCTAGGTAATAGATTAGAAAATATAACTTTCATGCATAACGATACATGTGGAAAGATATTCTCAAAGGCTTTAGTTGTGGTGTAAGATAAGTTTAAAAAAAAGGGGGCCGTGAATTATGTTTCACGGATGTTTCAATCAATCCTCAACTATCTGAGGAACCAATAATTTGTAGCTTTTTGCTGGTTTGAATGTTCTGTGAAATTTGGAATAATCCTATAAACGGTGCAAATTCAACAGAAAGGCCACTATTCTAGTTTGAATATTCTTTTATGGATATTCATTGGCTATAAAAATTCTAATACCTTTCTATATGAAGGATGATGCCCTTTTAAAGTTCACTGTCTTGTTATTCCACTTTCTCAAAATCAGTATGTTATTCAAAGCTACAGGCTTGTAGGGACAGTAATGTTAAATCTGTCATCTTAACTACATCTGCTTTGTATTCTGAAACATACTAGCAGTACATATGTACCATATAAGTACAGTAAACACAGTACTACACTGAGTCATTTTACTTTTTTTTTTTTTCCCCTGCCCCAGACCTTCAATGAATTTGAGATTGAACAACATCAAGAATGTGCTTATGACCACTTGGAAGTGTTTGATGGTGAAAGTGAAAAATCACCAATTCTGGGACGCTTGTGTGGCAATAAGATACCAGATCCTCTTATTGCTACTGGAAACAAAATGTTTCTTCGCTTCATTTCTGATGCATCAGTTCAAAGAAAAGGCTTCCAAGCAACGCACTCTACAGGTCAGAAAATCAGGATGTGCTTTACCGATAACTTCTCCTTTGTTCTTTAGTGGAAGATATTCAGTCATTTATTTTATAGGAATGGGGTGAATTAACAGATAAGACAATGTTACAACTAAATCTAACGAAACCTTAAGAACAGTAGGAAAAGTCTGAGATTGCAGAAAGTATTCTCTAATATTTTACACATTTCTTTCTCCTTCTCCCTCTCTCTCATAGGCAAGCGGTTAAAAAATATTGAAACAAAATCTGATAAAATTAATATATTGGCATAGACAATCTGAGATATTTCTTAGGATTCATGCCATTAGTTTGTAAAAGATTCAATAGCTTTTCATTGTAGTTGTAATGGCAATGCTTCATGGGTGCATGTGATGCACCTCCATTACTTTCCTGGTCTAACTGAAACTAAAGTCTGGGTTTTGTGTAAACAGCTATTACTTTCCAGTAGAGCTAAAAAGGAAAGGCAAGCCAAAGAAGACTAAGAAAAAAACAATACTGAAGACTTTCTTAGGACCTTAAGAATATACTCTCCTTCATATTTACCATTTAATTTTGTTCTTTGACAGAAATCAGTGAAAATAGTGTTTGGCAATTGCATTAATAGATTTCTTGGGACATTTTCATATTGTGTACATTATTTCCCCGACGTTGCTTGGCTTACAGTGGCCCCTAGTGCTGAATCAATGAACTTCCAGTGCCTGCTGTAAGACGAGGGGATTCTGAGGTTATTTTGGTTTTCTTCTTCAGCCATAATGTCTGTCTTTACTTTCCAAAGTTCATTCTTATTCATCCATTATTTGGCAATAAATATTAATGCATAAAATATTTATAAATATCTGTGCTAGTAGGTAAGGTTTACTGACCAGTAGTAGTTATTAATAGAAGATAGTAATCAAGGTGATTAGTCACTGTTAATATCATCTGATATTACCCAGAGTATCCATCAAGTTGATGTGTAGTGCTCAGCTAACAAATCCTCATATATCAATGTTAGCATTTTCTCTTTTTTTTTAATTTAAGAATAATTCTAAAACTTTATTAATTTAATTTCCCTTTCAGAGAAAGACAGTAACAGTATATGAACTATTCAGTCTTCATAATCTGGGCCCGGAATGTGAAAAGTTTAACTACCTGTAATTCAATTTGTTTTTCTTGTGGTAAATCCTCTTTTACAAGCATGCCATTGTTTGCCTTCCGTGCCACAGTAACCCCTTCCCTTAGATGGAAAATTAGATAGAAATGGTAATAATTACTCATTTTTAAATTACCTCGGGGTAAATAATTAAAGGTCAGAACTTGTTAGAAACAGGTGTTGTAAAACTACCGTCTCATTTATTCTTCTCACTTTCAATTTGTAGAATTGGAGCAGTCACTATGTGAAAGAAGTTCAAATGTATACTCCCTAACTTCTAAAGATTGCCAGTTTTGTTATGGCTTGCTGGAATTTCCCTCATATCTGCTGAGTTTTATATGCCTCTACTATAAAAACTTTCTTAGCATGCATAATAATGCTTTTCTGAGAAAGTCTGCAGTATAAAATCTGCCCAGTTTTTAAGAATGTTGTAAAAATTATAGCTCACCTTTTTAAGAGAGGATATATATTTCTGTCAACTGCTGTTGCACAAAGTTATCACCAAGTTGAACAGTGCTTCACCAGCGTGTGCTTTGAGGTAGTGTTTGAACGAGAGACAAATTGCATCTTGTAGCCTACTCCTGCAGTGTTGAGCCAAACACAGATACTCCATGGGAATTTTACCTCTGTGCTTTGGATGCACATGTGGGTGAATAGATATCTAACAAATGTGTAGACAGTGGATTGTATTTCCTTATTGTATTTTTTCTAGCAAATAATAATTGGCAGTATGCAATGGAAGTAGACACGGTTGAGCTCAATCCTGCATAGCTATGCAGACAGACAGGAAGAGTTGAGGAAGCTGCTCCCTTCGCTTCTGATCTGTTGGCAGATTTCACACAGTAGAAGGACTTGTGTAATATAACAGCAGTGAAACAGTATCTGGATGCTCTGCTCAAAGGTGTCTGTGCTGCTGTATTCCTGGCATCTTCATGATTTAATGGCCTCTTATTCTAGTAGATCCTGATGTTGATTTCCCTCATGTGACACTTTTTGGCTTGAAATACTATCCAAATTCCAAATTTCCATTTAACATTTCAGAAAACAGGATAAAACTGTAGCAACAGAGGCAGTAAAGTTTCAAAAAATAAAAACAAGGATAGAAAGGCTTCCCTGGGTGGAGCAAAACTTATAAAATGCTGTTTTTAAAGTGCAATGCAGTTTTAGAAAGAGATTATGTTATATTTTCCCCTCTCAGAAAGGCATAAGCCATCCAGAAGGAATTTATAAAAATGCTCCTGACAGAGCATTAAGCATCATTGCTCAGAGTGTGATTTGGTTGCCTTAACACATGCAACTTGTTCCCTTCTGGATGGCCTCATTTACATTACCTGGCCTCCAGCCACTGCTGCAGGAGGTTGGAGGTCTGCTGTAGGTCCTGTTCCTATCTGTCAACCCTCAGAGGATCTCTCTGATAAATTTGGACATCTCAAATATCACTCAGTTTAGGATGCTGTGTCACTTCCAAAATGACTGTAATAATTCAGTACAGCAATGCTGAATCAAATTTATAATGTTGTTTCACTAGTTCAGGTAGTGTGGGTTTAAGCTTTTCCCATCTGTCCAGCTTGTTAAACAGCTGAGTGACTACTGCCTGATTCGCTCTTATGTTTGTAAGGAGTCTAAAAGCCCCTAGAAAGGTCAGGAAACAAGAAGGAGGTTTTGTTCCTTAGCCGATCTAGGAAAAAAAAGGCTTTCACCTAGGGCTGTCAGATCAACAAGTCAGACGTATGCCTTTACAGTTGGATGTGTGCACCATACCTATGGCAGAGCAGACATACTGTGCAATGGAGAGCACGATGGGTTAGTTAGCGCTGGTATCAAGGCTAAGCGAGCGGTGCTGCGTAGCTCGGCTCTGCTCTCTGCAGACCCATCGCAGCCTGTCCCACACGCCCTAATGCAGTGCTGCATTGTGCAGGCTGGAGGTAGGCTTTTGGAACTACAACTTAGTCCTTAAGAAATTGAAAATTTGGCTTGTAATTTCTAAATTCAATATTTTATCCTAAAATATAAGGCTATGATCCATGGGAGAAGGGCAGGGGAAAGGGAATTGCCATTTTCTGCCATTGTTAGTATGGCGACAGCTTTCCTTTAAGCTCCTGTCCACAGTAGAAAGCAGAGGGGAAAAAATGACAACAGTTCATTAAACATTTTCTTCTTAACAGCTGTTCCATGTCTGAAGCAGGGAGATGTTCTTAATGGTGGCAACAATCCAGTAAAAATAAAAAAAGGAAGTAAATGAAATCAAGAATAGGAAAAAAAAAAAGTGTGTGTGGGGGGGAATCAGTATATTAGGATACCAATAACCATTCGAACTGTCTCATTTGACAGATTTTCTTTATTATGTGCTCCTATCTGTTTTTTAAAAGAAAAAAAATATTGAAATTTCAGGTTGAACAACAGATCATGCATAATGGATTACTCTACTTACAAAATTTGTATTTCCTGTTTTGATTCCTTCATTTCCTTAAGAAAAAATGAACATGTTTTTAAAATATAAGGATTGTCTTATTACTGTCATTAACTCCCAGGTGAAATGTGACTCCTCACAATATAATGTTACAATTTATCCTGTTCAGTGTGGGTGGAGTCCATGACACTGAAGTCATATTCAAAATATCTCTTCACCAAAGCTTAGAAATGTTTGAAACTTGCAATTTGTTTCAGGTTACTATAAAATGATCAATTTATAATATCTACATTTGATCAAAATGAAGGTAGGATTATCTGTTCATTTAATTATAAAAATTGAATCTAAACTTGTGATTCTCAGGTTTTGGTTCAAGCTCATTTGCGCTTGGTATTTTATGGGTGCTGTAAGGGATGGTTTGTTCTTGATGAGAAACCGAAACTAAATCATGCTGTTTTCATTGAAATCCTTGTACCTGTAAAGTAAAAAAGCCTCCATGCATCTCTTGGAAACATAATAAACAATGGATTTTTTTTTTAAGTACAATTTTCCATCTGTTTTTGGTTGCATTGTAATAGCACTTTTAATTGGCAAATGCTTAAACCCTTTACATTTACGTTACTGTAGAAGCTGAATTCACTGGCTGTTTAGGATAGAATACTAGTTTTAATTATAGATGCTGAAAATATTTAGAAAGGGTAAAGTACTAGCTACTGTATTTTTTAATATTTGGGTTTTTGTTTGTTCAGTACATTTCCAGCAATTTCTGCTCTCTAGCAAACTGGCTAAAGAACAGCTTACTCAACTATACAGTAAAATTAATTTATATTTAAATTATGAACTTTTTTAGCAGTTACAAACAATCTCTAAAGCCCCACGTACATTTTGCTACTGTGTAAAAATAGAGGTTTGTACTGAAATAATGGCTTTGTCATAAGGCAAGGATCTCCTGCTCAAGTCTTGCCTCAAGAGCAGGCTTTCAGCTACAAGACTTTCTCTGGTTGCAGCAGCTTTCTCCCAGCCATGATCTTTTGCAGAGAAAGGCCTGCTCATGCCCATGAACTATGCAGCAAACAAGCTAGTGAGCTTGGCAGCGGTTTCATATTGAGCTGGCTCTCCAGGCACCATGTGATGGTTAAAGCTGACGCTCCTATGAAACACAAGACTTTTGCACTTTATCGCCAAGTACATGTGTGCTAGAGCTGATCCTCCCCTGACATTTGCAAATGGTGTCGTTAACCCATGTGGAAACGTTGTCACCACTGAAATGTGGATGCCCCACTTAGAGCACTTGCCTTGCTGGCCACAGGCAAGTGCCTACCCAAAGAACGTCCTACCACTTGAACCACATTCCTTATGACTTTGGTGTTCCCTGTCTTTTTGTCTTTCACTTGAAAATTACAAAATACGCTCAAGTCTCTGTAGTTACAAGACAGAATTTATATAGAAAAAACTCAGAATGATGGATTTGTATTCATACTGGGTAGTACTGCACTCTACATCTTGTTTGATTGAGCTGCTTGTGGCACGAAAGTGCACTCAGCCTGACTAAGGCTGGGCATCTATGAAAAGAAAATGCTAATTTGCACTGAATAAGCTTCTTCGTGCTTTTTTCCCCCTCTTTTTAGAGTGTGGTGGTCGGCTGAAAGCTGAAACCAAGCCCAAAGATCTGTACTCGCATGCTCAGTTTGGTGATAACAACTATCCAGTTCAGGCAGACTGTGACTGGCTCCTGATAGCAGAGCGCAGCTATCGAGTTGAGTTAATGTTTCAGACTTTCGAGGTTGAAGAAGAGGCAGACTGTGGTTACGATTACGTGGAGCTCTTTGATGGCCATGATAAGACAGCTGTGAGACTTGGTCGATTTTGTGGATCTGGGGTAAGTAACCAGGTATTAAACTTTTTATTTCCACAACAAAAACAGTAAGAAAATCAAGGCAGAGGAAGGAAAGGGTCAAGAAGGAAGTGAGGTTCACTTACTACACCTCTTAATGACGATACTAGATATCTGCTTCTTTTTTTTTTTATATGAATTTGCAGGCTTGTAGTACAAAAATTCCCTTGAAATATTTTCAACAATAAACATCCTTATCTAGTTTTTGACCAAAGTATTGTAATGTTGTGTTAAATTCTAGGTAGCTGATAGTGGAGTGTATATCAGTACCACCCAAAAAAGTAGCAGCTTTTTCCCTTACAGAAAGAGTAACACACCGGTGTTGAAAATTATCACATTAAAATTCTTTTGATTTGAAGAAGGCACATTTTATGGGTGGAGGTGTGCTTGGAAAGCATTTATAATATGCTCATCTACTATTTAAATCTGATTTTAGGAAAAAAAGCGCTCCTGAACTGTGTGCTTAATATGGGCCTTTAAGAAAGCCTTGTTATCCCATATTCATCACTGTCATGTTTTGACTGTGAGGCAGGGAGGAAATTGGCTAGGTGACATCCTGAAAACGATGTATTTTATTTCTCCTTTTAGACTTGTATTGTTCTGTTGGCTGCCTATTTTGTGAAAGCTGGTGCAACAATCCCACAAGTCTTCATCAATTCTTTATATGTGTGCAAAAGCCAGCATGCTTTCATAAATACCCTCTTTGCCTAGATAAAAGGTTTGAAAGACTACATGAGATGATAGGAGCTCTTAATTAATCACGTCACTTTCTTGATTCAGCCAAAGTGCTGGATCAAACATCTTAGCCATTCAGACAAGTTACCTTAAGTTGGCTTAAGTAGCCTTAATTTTAGGGCATTTTGAACACTTACAGGTGCAGGAAAGGTACTACCACTGAACTGTAGGCAACATATTCTAATGAAAATGAATCAACTGAGTCCAGAATCTACTAATTTACACAAAACAATACTTTTCCTTGCAAGTTGTCCTATTTCACAAGTAGGGGGACAGCAAATTGGAGAACAGCCCAACCTTGGGCTGAAATTTATTTTTGGGGGGAGTGGTGGTGGAGGGAGTAGTTGGGTTTTGTTGTCGTTGCTTTGGTTTGGTTCTGGTAAGATATGGATGAATGGCTTCAGAGGCCACATAGGAAAGATGGAAGAGACAGAATTAAATATAAAAGCTATTGAAAGCAAAATCATCTGAAATTAAGTGAGAAAAAGGCACTATTAGTATATATTACCACCTTCTCAGCTTTAGCAAAAGGACTCAGTAGTTCAGCTGGTACTTCTGATCAATGTGCTTCAGTAAGAAAACAGGCCGTCATGAGGGCTATGAAGAATGTGGTGGAAAAAAGGTACTGGAGTCTGTTGTTCATCTAAAATTAGAATATAGTGTATCATCCTGCCCAGTCACTTACATGGCTCCAGCAGAATTATAGAAGACATCTGGGAAGGACAAAAGTACAAGGAGCTTTGTTTTCTTTGTCTCATAAGAAACGATTGCAGAGATACTCCATACAAATTGGAGAGGTCAGACCAGATTCAGAAATTATGATGCCACATTTATTTAGATTGTGCAAAAAGATGTTTTCAGGCCCAGAGCTCAAGACTGAAAGAGTTGCACATTAATACAAAAGCAAAAAGTTATAATAGATAATTTCAAAACTTTTGCCAGCAGATAAAAATTAAAACATCATGATTTAAGCTGACCTCCAGCTTTTAGGTGTTCAGGGTGTCATTTCCTCAGTCTGCCTCAAAAATTCCTAGCCTATAATTGAGAGCTGACTGAGATAGAAGTTTTCTGTCTGATGATGTCAGATGTGGCACTGTGTGAGACCCAGTAGAATTACACAACAAGGCTTAACAGGATAAGAGAAACAATGTGAATGAAGGGGATAAATACACAGAGTGGACAGATAATTTATTTGTTTATTCATTTATTTTAGCCACCAGAAGAAATTTATTCAGCAGGGGAAGCTCTTTTACTTCACTTTCATACTGATGATACAATCAACAAGAAAGGATTTCATATACGATACAGAAGTATAAAATATCCAGATAGCATGCACACCAAAAAATAACACAAGAACCTCTATGCCAGAAAAGGAGACTGAGAAAGAAAGAACGCACAGTGGAAAGGAAGGAAGGCGTGTCTTTTTTTTAAAACTGAAGTTATTAGCACAAATGTTTTATATGAGTTCAGTTGAAATGATGACTTGTAAGATCAGAGACTGAAATAAAATATAAAAAAAAATAATCACCTATCCCAGTGGAATAGTCAAGATGATGATGTGCAGACTCTGTACTTGACTGTCTCTGCAAAGGTTGTGAAAGGACTTTGCATGCAGGGAGAATACAAAACCTTCTGTTCATGGTTTGACATTTGTCATAGATGCGTGCAGATTCAATCAGTTGCATTCAGGGGAAGTGACCCTGCAGACCGTTCTTCCTTCTGACAATTGTATGGTGTCCAGGAGGGGAAAAAAGGTTTTTCAGGTCACACACTCAGAATACTGCCCTTATATCTAGTTGCTTTGACTTTGTATCCTGCAGAAGGTATGTACAAGAGCTTGAAAGAAGATATGAGACGAGGTCTTCCTGCATTGTTCTGTATTTTTTACAAATTCATCTGTCATATCAGGTTATCAGTGTTTTGAAACTGGAAAATCCTACTTCTGAAACATAACTGATCTTTAGAGTATTTTGTTTTACTAATGACTGAGAAGTCTGAACTGTTACATCGGTCATCACTAGTTGACTGAATTTGAACAGTGTAAGCATCTGAAAATGTTTGCTTTACTGGTTAAGTAAGCTATCTCTGATGATGTGCTCTTATTTTGCACTGAATATAGAAAGAGACTGAGATGAAAACCTGTCCCAACTCAAAATCTGTATCCATGAGAAACAGAAATAGTCAAGGATCATCTGAAACTCCTCCTACTGAATTTGTTTTCAGCAGTACCTTTGGAACCACTACTAAGCTTTATTTCTTCAGACCTCTCTGTGAATGAGCTAATTGTCTGGTTTAGCTACTCGGAAATGAAGCTGCAGTAGTATCCAAGAGGGAGGTTTCCCAAAGAGGTTTTTTTCTGGGAGTGTCTGTGATGGTGAAAAAAGCAAATCAAAACAACAGACCCAGGATTTGTTTGTTATCAAGAGTGAATTCCTATGGTGCTATTCCATGAACATTAAAAACAAAAACAAACCAAGAAGTTTTAGACTTTTGAGCCAACAGCTTGCAGATCATGAATGTCTCACTACGCCTGGCTGCATCTGGAGAAGGAAGGCTTTACTGCTCCAAGGGAGAGTGGGTTGCAACAGCAGCGCTAGTCCTGTGGAACAACTATTACTATTGCCTTAGAATCCTCGCACACGGTCAGACAGATCTTCCTGTAGATACACCTGTAATTTGATAAATAATTTGACTACTCAGACATCTTAGCGTATGCTAACAAAAGGATCTTCAAGCAAAAGCCCCATCTGCAGAGCGAGATCATCTGCTGTAAATACAGTGACCTGCTTTTGATGTAGAGATATGTTACGTTTAGAACTGAGATATTCTATGTGCTTTAGGCCATACATGGCTTTAGTCATAATGTATATGCATTATGTAAGTATTGTATGAATGAGTCTCCAGGGGAGTGAGAGGAGTGGTATGAGTGAAAATGGAATTGTTTCTTATGTGCCAAGTTCTATCAGGACCCTGTTTGACTGTAGCAACTTTTCTTTAAAGGCTTCATAGACAGATAACAAGGACTTCTAGTTGGCAAGAATCAAGTTTAAATAAAGTATTATGTTTCACTTACAAGAAATATTATTTTGATATCCTTTGATGTAAGTTGCTACTCAGATTAGCTTAGTTTCTGTTACCTTACTATGAACATACATTGGCACTAATAAATCTCATCTTTTTTTATAAAAATAAAACCCAAATGTCTGTATAGGTGTCTTTGGTTGTTTTAACAGCGCTTTTGGTGCTCATAATATTACCATTTTCCTTTCTAGACAGCTTAGATACATGAAGTTCAAAAACTGAGTAATTTCTGTGTTTTTTATAATGCTGCTCCCCTGTCCTTTTGTTTGGTTCTTTTTTCAGGGTGTTCACAAAAGAAGTTAACTGCAAACATTTTTTCCAAGGTCTTTTACTACAAAATTCAGGCAGAAATATTACTGTAGTGTAAAAAACCCAAAAAGTATTCTTAACTTTGATACATAATTTATCAGCTGGGTAGAATTCCAGTGCTCAAATTTCTGAGAGGAAGAGAAAGCAGCAGCAGAAGCAGTGTATCTCTGGTACGGGTAGTCAAAAGGAGTTGGGAAAGTGTGAGGCTGGGAGCAAGAGCAAATTTCCATGTTATCATTTCCCCACTTTTCTGTTCCAGTCTCCTCTTGATATTATTGCCCTTCCGTTTGCTAAACAAAATTATTTTAAGTTTTCCTTTTCTCTAAATTTGGCTTTTTTGTTCCTCTCAGGGTTACTTTAACAACTACAGGGTTGAGCCAAGATTATTAATTTTTGGAAGGTTTTTGTTGTTGTTGTTTTTGATTCATACAGGCCCCTGTATAAAGGAAGGGGTTTTTTTTTGTTGTTGATTCTTACAAGCCCCTGTATAAATCCTACTATCCTATGTTAAGTAGTGCAATTGGAGTAGTTGAGGAAGAAGGTTAGACTTAGCAAGCTGGGGGCAAAAACACCATATAGTGTATTTCCAAGATCTTGTGGAATGTGATTCTTTGTGGTCATGTCAAAGTATTTCTTCTGAGCACAGTATGTCTGGGATTATTTCACACGCAATATGTAGAAGTCAGAAAAGAGTTGCCCTAACTTTGAGTACAAAGTTTAATTTTATTTCTCTAATTGCTTATTCCTTTGTAGATCCCATACACTTAAGAGTAGTGAAAATGAGGAAGGTGTTCTTAAAGATTATCTTGATGATAAATGGACCATATGGATCATATCTTTGCATTGGCCATGGTCCTAGTGAATACCTTATGGTGCTATCAGATGCTGTTAAAAACGTAATTATTTCTGAGTCCTAGGAGGTTTTTCCTGATGTAGTGAAAATCACATATTCATTTAACTCCCCATTTAATGGAAGTATGCCTTATAAATTGCCTAACAATAAGAAAACAATGAAAAAATCATATATGCTGATGAAATTGTGAAAAACATTGTGGGTTATCCTAAAAGTCTTTGAGATGGAGAAATTTGTTCACAACTTATTGATTAAAGATCTTGCCTTTTGAGGAGTCAACAAACCAAGATGCAAAATCCAATGGGCTGGAAATCCAGCTTTGAGACCTAGTTACAATGCATTTACTGACAATACTCCCAGCAGGGTGAAGATGATACTTATTCTGCTTCCTATTTGACACAAACTTTCTTGACTGTGGGTAGGCTGTTGGATTCAAATTAATTTTCCTGTAACTTCATGTAAAGTTTTCTTTTCAGCTACATAAAGAGCTTCTGATGTGTGCTGAGTATTATTCTTTAATGTTATGTTCAATTTAAAGTGTTAGGTTGATGAAATATGCTAGATCTGTGTGGCTGACTGGCTCTTGAGGAATTAAAGTCCATAGCAGATCAATTTCTGTGATCAATACCATGCTCAGATAAGAGGGAAGATATGTTTGTTGAAAGGCTTTCCTTCCATCCTTAAAAAAAAAAAAAGAAAGAAAAAGAAAATAAATCATCAGTGAAAGTCAATTAAAATGGGTGCCTTACATAAGAGCTGCAAAGGTCTAGCTGAAGTGAATAAAGCAAGGTAAGTGTACACACAGCACATATTCTGTTTTTTGCTGGCCCTTTGTTATAGTCTGCATTATATTTGAACAGTCTTGCCTTGCTCTGAGACCCATGAAACAGCAAGTTGAGCTAAGCATGGGTGAGAACCAGATCAGATCCTTAACATAGTATTGCAGCATTACTTTTTCATTTAAAGCAGATTGCTTTTGAACCACTGCAAAAAATTAGATTAATTGGGTGGAAGCTTTATCCACCTGGGGAATCAGTTTTGCAATTTCATTATGTTGCTAGGGGTGCAAGTGGCACACCTAATTTTTTATAACAGAGGAAATTGTTGTTGACCTCACAGGTTGTCTGCTGCGCTAACTCTAGTTGTGTGCTGCACCACCATAGAGCGTGGTCACTGCTGAGGCGCACTGAAATTTTCTTTTATAATTAAAAGGTTCTGTTCTGCCAAAATTTACAGGTCTCAGAGTTTAGGGACCTGGTATGGGTATGTAATTTCAGGAAAGTATTCAGTCTTAAAATAGACCCGAGCAGTAACCAGAGAGGAATTTTCCTTTGACTTCAGGTCTTAAATTGGGTCCAAATGAGTAATAGGAGGGGATGGGTTTTATCACATTAACATATGTGATCACACCGATTGGCACAACCTTATCTAAGGATTTGCATTTATTTTGAATTTATCATTGATTATTTTATTCGATTATTAATTGATCAGTCAAAAAAAGGAAGAGGAGAAAGAACAAACAAAATGCCTGGAAAATATAAAGATACCACAGATACAACTATATTACATTTAAAAAAAAAATAAAGCAGATGTAGTCTCTTAAGTCAACACTGTTGCTGATATACTAATTTTTCAATGCATCTTTCATATTCTTCAAAAATGCTTTATGCTCTATTGCTTTCACTTACCTGAAGGAAGAGTTAGATGATTAATTACATCGGATAGTGACTATTTCAAGCAGAGAACTGAAGACAACCTAAGGAATGACTTGCGTTTTGTTCCTAATGATGCATATCCCGAGTAACTACCTGTTTGTGAGAGGGAGTAACACTGGGCTATAGCTCTTACAGGTTGTTTTTTTCCCCTCTAGCACTCTCAAGTTTTGCTGCTTTAAGCTGAATACTTGGGGTAACATTTTTTGTTATTCCTTGTGATCTACTTCAACCAATCAAAATAATAGGCAGCTGCTTAATACTGTTGTTTCACGAAATCAGGGTGAATGAAGTCTGATTAAAACAAAAAGAACAAAGGAAGATTCCATTTGCAAGTTATTCCTTGTTAAGGAATGTTCTCATTTCTCTTGGTTTCTCATTCTGAGTTCACGAAGGAAGCCAGCTGTCGCAGATGCAAAAAATAATTAGGGTATTCACACAAATATTGGGTGAGCAGCGAAAGGAAACATTAGCAAGGCTTGGATCTCTGTTTTGATTCCACATCTGCAACTGTTTTCTCTCATGTTTTTTACTTGTAACCTGTCAAATCCCATCCTAAACCAAGATTAAGTGATATGACATACACACACACACACACACACACATATATATATATATATATATATATATATATATGAAAGTAAGGTTTTGGATTTGTTTTTGTTTTTTCTTTGGTTTTTTTCCTTCAATGACCTTCAGTAGTAGTAATTCTTCCTGTGTTGTTGAGATTCCTGGAAAGGATTATTGACTCTGTGTATATAAGTTAGATAGTGTTTACCACATGAGAGCAACTTCTGAAATGCAGGTAATAATAATAATCATTAATCATTAGGAATATAAAGTCTTTTGGGGCATGCTAAATGACCTTTCTCTCCCTCCATGCTAATGCTAGAATTAGTGCTTTCTAGGCACACATCAGGTAAGTAGCCACACAATGAAATGCAATGAAGAGAAGTTATGATGGAGAAGGAAAAAGGAAAAGACATTTTTGGCTCTCACACAGCATGTGATTCCCTCAGAAGAGAGTGAAGTTCTTTACAGCACATTACAAGAATGTATGTAGGAGTAAAAGAGTGAATTTGAACGATACAATATTTAAGATGGGTGTCAGGAGACCTTTTCAGTGTTAGAGATGGAATAATTTCCCAGGGATGATAGTCCCATCTCTCAAATACCAGGAGCTATATTGTAAGAATACCGCCTAATGGAGCAAGAGCAATACCCAAAGGTGCCTGTCAAATATGAAATTCTGTGCTCAAATCTGTGTGAAACATTTGCTATCTAATCAATGAACTTAATAACGATACACTCTTGTAATTAAAAGAACTGAAGCTAGTGAAGACAAAAGCACTTCTGTTACAATAGATAGAAAAAATAATGACCTACGTCTACAATCTGGATATTTCTGCTCAAAATTCTGAAGTAGAATTTTAATATGTAGCTGGTGCTGACAGATGTTGAGATGCCTTTACTAAGCTGTTGGTCTGAAGAGCTGCATGGCCAAAAGCCGATTTCTTTGAGACATCTTGGGATATTAATATGCTTGGGTTTTTTTATATTGTTGCGATTTCTTTGTATGATCATGATACAAACAATTTTCATCAGTAAAATCCTTAGCCTTAGCTATGCTGTATGGGAAGACCATATGGAGATGAGAATATTACCTATTGACATAATTAGTTACTTAAAAATTCTCATTGTTACAATGGCAGCAAAGGCAGTGATATAGTGAAGATACTGAAAACATCTTTGGAATATTTCTAGAATATCAGGATAGTAAGTCAATTCTTGACCTTTCAATGTGAACCTTCCTTGAAATTTCTGCACTACTGACACAATATTTTTTAAAATGTGCATTTTAGAAAAGACAAATCCTGAATTTTCTTGGTCAGCTTGACTTGTAGAGGCATAAAAATATTCTAGTGTTAATCTGAATTTACAACTATTTAAAGAATGGTTTGTTCAGTTATATCATTGAAAGAATTTTTTTTTTTTTTTTTTTGCTATAAAGGAGGATCTTAACACTTGGGAAATTTATTGAATGCTAAATTAACTGAGTGTCTGGTAACCTACCATAATGCTTATTAATGATGAGGGAGGTGCAACTCTCAATGTTGTTTACAGAAAACCTGGCTCATAAATTCTCTATTGCAGTCGGCTTGTTTGTATTATGTTTATGCATAGGCACAATGAAAATTTTGCTAAGAATGTCTCACAGTTCTTTTATCTTCCTCTGAATTTGCCTGTGAAAAATGTAGTTCAACTCAATGAAATCTTTGAGTTGAATGATACAAATTAAATGCTATAACGTATCAAATACTTTTATCTAGTCACTGTTCAAAATGTCCATTAAGAATATGCTGTTCTCCAATTCAACACAAATTTTTCCGCAGCAGTTTTATCTTAAAAGATATTTGAAAATTATTGATGCCTTTCTCTTTTAACAGTTTTATTTGTATTTTTACTGTGCCATTAAATGTACATTTTGCTAATTTTGCTGTCTGTAGAATCTTGCAGTTAGATATTGCAAACTTTTCTAAACAGTCAATATTTCACATTTGAGGATGGTTTGGGTGCTAACTTTAATTTAGTAAAACAGATGGCAAAGACTTCATGACATAGATGATGTCAGCCATTCAACAAAATGGTTTCAAGCTGCAAGTCTTTACTGAGATCTAATACTGTTTGGAAGTGAAGAAAAATGTCTTTTTTTTTTAGGGTTATCTTTAATTAAAATGAAGAATGTATATGAGAATTGCAAGTAGAACTGAAAGAATCCTAGATTCTATGGGCGGGGGGACACACGACAATGTTAAATGTCAGATCTCTAAGGCAGTTTTCAGGTAAGATAGTTTTGAGGACATAATAATACCTAGAGAAAAGTTTCAGGAAACCTAGTTGAAAATATTTATTCTAACGAGAAGAGCACTTTGAATAACGACTAGACTGACTGACTTTGATTTTGTTTTATTTTAGGAGAAGCATTATTTGTGCTTTAAATAATTTTGGAAAGGCAAACTCAATAGCCTCGCATACCTAGTTCTGCCAAACCAATACCAAGAAAGACTTGGAATCACAACTTTATTGACAGAAGTAAACGCATTATTAGCAAAATGAATGGCATGGTAAGTGCAGAATACTAAATATATATTTGAAAATACAGTTGAAATACACATCAGGGAAGATACAAGGACTTCCTCCTCCTTGTTTGTAGATTTTGCACAAAATGACAATTCAGAGACTGAATGGTCAAGCAATAACTTGTCCGTAGGCTGATTTTACTCTGGAATTCATCCAAATTACAGGTGTTCAGAATTCACAAAAAACTAAATACACAGTATGTATCTGTTAGCGTTATAGGTGTCCATTTCCTCAAGTTAACAGGAAAAGAGAAGAGAATACCCCTTTGATATACTTAGAGTATTTATTAGGGCTGTTTATCTATAAAAATCCCAGGCTATACTTGTCCTCCTAAAGAGACTCTGTGTAAAAATAATATAGCAAGAATAGCAGAGTAAAAACACAGACCTGTGCTCTGCCTGGTGGATGCTGTGGTCCACACCGTGCCAGTGGTGGCTACAGGCTGTAGGGATGGGGACAAACGGAAGATGGGCCAGATGTACTATGGCAGGCAACTACAACAGCCTCTGGGAGCCTGAACCTCCTAGAGCCAGACTGGCATGCAGAATGCCTTGCACGTACACGACGCATCAAGCCACCCAGGCACTTTCCTCTCCCTGCCTTGTTATTGGAAGGTCCTTGGCCTTAGGATCGCCTTTCCTGAATAGACTGTTAGGCAGGCTAGGTGGTTAGTTTTCCCCCTTGAAAAGACAATTGACAATCCCTGCCAGTTGCTGGTTTTTACCCAAGGAACTTGGACTTGTTGGTGTATTTGGTGGGTAGCACTGAAAACAATAGAGAAACTACTCAGAAATACAAGTTGGATTAAATTTGTTTATACTGAGGACTACTGAACCAAAGTCAGCTGGTAACAGAGGTTAGTCAGAAGTGAGATTATGTATGTGAAACTGTCTCTCTTCCTTTTCTTGAGCACAGCGTATATTCCATCTCACATATTCACTGCTTTTATCTAAAATTTGAAAACAAATGACCTTGCAAGAGCAAGTTGGAGAAAACCAGTTATAACTGCTAAAAATGATTTGCAATTGTCACAATGTGTCTTCTTCATAAAGAACTCCTGAGTCTGAAAATGTCTAAATAGGATTTCAGACTATAGAGTAGAACTCTGAGGGAGAACAGAAAAATGGAAAGGTTGTGATTAAATATGGTGGTGTTATTGCTTCTGCAGATGAGAGCAAATCTTTATTTTTTATTTTTTACTTTTGGTCATGATCTTCACAGCTATAAGATTACAGAAAATATCCCAAATGTGTCCTTTAAAATCCCTTCTGGGTGAAGCTGTTGAACGAAGAACAGCTGTTTGCATCCTAAGTGAGATGGATTGTTTCAAGTGAAAAAATATTCTCTGGAAATAGCATCCAAATGAAAAATGTACACTACTGCCAACATCCTCAGTGCTTGATGTCTATCCAAAAAGGAGGGCTACAGTTGCCTGTTATGGCACTTCATTAAATACTTTGTTCTGATACAGGTCACCTGAGGAATACTTTAGAATTTGTTGTTCAGTTTCCTATTCCATTTATTGAAATATCTAGAAATACAGTGGAATCAGACCTGAGTTCACAGCAAAATTTATGGTAAAATAACATCAGGACTGCATAATGAAATGGATCCCTGGCATGAACAGTAGAGTTCTGAAAGAGAGCTACAGTTACTCCAGTTTACTTTCACATCTTGCTTGCTTTGTATTTTGTCATATTTCTTCACTGAATGAAATTCCCACCTGGAAAATCATTTATCAAGACCCTTTTTTAATTTGGTTTCATCTTTCCCACTGGAAATCTTTTCTGAATGAAATGATCTCTTCTAGACAGTTTTAATTAACTGCTCTTAAGTAAGCATGAGGAACAGAGAGACTTTGTTTGTATGCATTTCTGCTAAATTTTAATGGGTAACATGGCATGTTTTTTGACATTGTTTCTTTTGATTATACCCTTATGGACTCTTAAGTAAATTGTGTGTGCTTTGAAGAGGGTATGTTGAATTGACTGAATATGAGTGAGTTTTATGCTGGTTAGCTGACTTCCCTTATTTCATTAGCATGTAGAAATTTCCATTCTGTTCCTACACATCTCAAATATACTTCAGTGCAACAGTAGGTCACCAACTAATATTTCATTCTCTAGCATGCCCCTGCCCTTGCACACACAGCAGTACAGCTTGCAAGTGATTGAGCTTGTTTGTAGAATAAAGGCTCAAATAGATAATTTGAAGATGCTAGAATACATTGTATGACCTCCCTCAATATACTTTCAATGCTTTCTTCCTCATTTTCATCATGCCCTGCCTTGAGGATCAAGTTTAACCAAGACTGTTGTTTTTCTTGAAGATGGAGGACAATTTTTACTACACCTTTCAGTTCAAGAGCCCAAACTTGTTTAGCTTTGGATCATAACACAAAACCTATCTGCTTAGCTTGACTTTTTCTAATAGCTGATATTAGCAAGGAGGAGAAAATTTCTTATGGGGAAACACGTTTTACTTGAAATGCTGAAATTGATTAAGTGGTATTAACTGCTATTTTAAATCCACTTAAAGGTAATAGATATACAAAAAGAAATAATATTCTTTCAGACTGATTCAACAAATACAACATGTTATAAACATGACAATCATCCCCTGTGGAATTTAATGCATAATTTAACTTGGCTAAACCTGTGTTAATGTAACGAGATGCACACTTTCAATATTCACTTGTGTCTACCTAAGAATTATTGTTTTTAAAAGAATTTTTTCTGGGACAACTTTGAACTTTGTCAGTTGTTTACTCCAGTTTAATTCTGAGAACTCTTTCATGTTTCCGCCAACATAGACTGTATTTTGAACATGGGGATTGTCCACTTTCTCTGCTGAGTTCTGCATTCATACTCTTTGGTCAGGAGGAATTCCTGCTTCCAGACTAGTGATAGAAAAAGGGTATATATTGAACATTACCCATTTAAATAGAGCATGCTTGGGCCAAAGGGAGTCTTCACTGAGACAAACATTCTTCTGGGCAAACTGATGAATCAAACAATATATCTTGATGTGCAGAGCCTTTGATCACCAGAAAGTGACTAGAAAGAAGGAAAAATGAAATAAAGAACAGGATTAAAAAGAGGGTCTTTCACAAGGTTTCTGCAAGAAAGAGACAATCAGACCAAACACAGAAACAGAAAATTAGTTACAGGAGCGAGAGAAACCTAGCAATTCCGGAAAGAAAGAGGCTCTAAAGGACCTATAGTTTCTTAATCTGGCACTTTTCAGTTGTAAAGAAAATGTGAATGGTAGGATACCTGAGGCTAAGAAAAGCATGAAGGTGTTTTATTGCTTTGTCTAGATCTACATGCAACCAAAGAACCAGAACAGTTAAATCATGACCAGGAAGATGGCAGAGTACATCATCTTCAAATGCTGTGTACCTCTGTGGCTCTGTAGAAGGGGCTGACTCTTTCCACAGTCTGGAAGGAATAGCTCCAGTGCCAGAGAATGGATGAATTCAGGTCATGAGGAATAATTATGAAATTCTGCACGAAGAGAGCGTTCCAGGGAAACTGGAGATGGAAATGTTGATTGTGGCTAGGTACTCCACAAAAGCTGCAGTGACATTTACAGAGGGAAAGCATTTCACTGAGGTTTCTTTAAATGGCAGGAATGCTGTTCTTTCCCCCTTTTTTCTGATGAGATGATCATTGTATATCACCTTTCTCTAACTGCTTTTGGCTTAGGTTTGTGGATGAATGGCAAAGCCTGCCAGATTTAAAACAAACTTTATTATCACATTTTTGTTTTGTACGGACTGGATTTAGTTCTTTCTACCTTCTTTTACGAAGTCTTCAGCCTACTGCACTCTTCTCATGGTCTGTGCCAGGACCATGTGTCATTCATTTGGGATCACGTGCTCAACATGGGTAAGCTCCAGTCTGATTTATAGAGCTGATGATTGCTATTAATGAGCGTGGGATTTCTACACTAACTTTATTGCTGTATACTGTAGCAGGGCCTAATGGCCTCATCCATTCAAGATCCAGTCAATCTCTGTTTTTCCAAGGTCTGTTTTTCATTCTACAACCTTATCCAAAATACCTGTAATATGACAAAAACTCAAAGAGATAATATTAAGACATTAATTAAAACTGGGAAAGAATTGTTCCCAGGAGTAAAGTCACTGTTACTTTAAATAACTTGTTACCATGTGCTGCAAATATGTAAATAACAAAGACACAACATTTTGTTCTGAAATATTATTAGCTTTAACTTCTTTATGTGATGGAATTAATGCAAAGATCATGTGGAATTTTGACTTTTTTTTGCCATTCCTTCAGAAGACAAATCTTGTTTAAAAATAGACACACATACAAATGGGACAAGGCAATCACTGGAACTTACTATGGCAGTAAGAAATGCATCAATATAATTTCCATATTTGTCATATCTATCATAAAAGAAATCAACAGTAGCTTTTCTTTGGAATTTACTTAGAGACATCCCTAATCAGAAACTGGTTTATGCACTTTCTTACCACTCCACATTGTCTTTAAATCTGTTATCTGAATGAGAAATAATTAAATCTGTATATTTGCAGAGAAATCTTAAAGAATAAACAAGTAGTCATGTGGGTTTGGGGAGGTTGGGATTTTTGTTTTAATTTTATTTCCTAACAGGCAAAATTTCAGCAGTATTTCCTTTGATTTTCTATGTTTAAGCCTAACATAGAATCATAAAATTATTTGGGTTGGAAAGACCTTAAAGATCAACTATTCCTAACACTCGTGCCATAGGCAGGGACAGCTTCCACTAGACCAGGTTGCTCAAAGCCCCATTCAACCTGGTCTTGAGTTGCCAGTTCACTTAATTTTCCCCCAAATGCAGTTTATCCATTAGTATCCTCAGAAGCAAATATGAAATATTTCTCTTACTGGCAGTCAGTCTATCTTTTCACCAATTTTACTTAAATTCAGTTTTCAATGGAGACATATATTTTTATCTGAAGAGCAGTCTTTTCTAATCTGAATTTGGAGGACATTAAGATTTAGCAATTTACTTTTCTCCTGTCTTAAATATTTATTTAAATTGAAGATTTATTACTATTATTCCTTTTATTCTTAAGCTTGCATTTCACTTGGACTGCAAATGGCTCCTCTGTTTTTCTCATTTCCTCTACATTCACAGATAGTCCATATTTCTTAGAACTCTAGTTCCTTATTTATCTGCCTGTCAATCATAGTGTCTCTTGGGACCACTAGGAAATCAGGTCTTTTTAGTTCTCCCTACAGCTGAAGTAATGAAGTTCTGCTCTGGGGTTGTGTAGGTCAGAATTTGACCCTTGCAGTTTATCACCCAACATCCTTCCGGAATGAAAAGACTTTAGCATCATTTATCTACTTATTTTTAACACCCAGATCAAAGCCCATATAAGACATCTCTGAAATTTAGTATAACCTTTAAGTCCTAAAGGAAAAAGATGGCAAGTCATTTGCAGGAAACACTTATAAATACATTAGTAGACTCAAAGTAAAATGTATTCTTAACTGAGACAATAATCTTTCTTTTGTTTAAAGGAACTCTCACCTCCTCTATGCCGTTCCCTTACAATTCCTTAAATGAGTGTTTAAGCAAGTGCAATTGGCTACATGCGGACAGTGTACTGAAGAGGTCTTGAGGCATCAGTGCTGTGGAAGAATAAGACTGAGGTGGGAAGGGTTGTTTAAAGTCCGCCATCATTGATGGGAAAGTGAGAAGCTGTCATTACATAGTTGCAATGGGTTGGACTTCTTTCTTCTTCAAATGTCACGTTTGTCTACTGACTAACCTGCTATAATGATTAGTTTGAGGGAAGAAGAGTGGTGCCTGTATTGTGCTGGATGCAAGAGGTGAATGGGGTTGATGAAGCCTTGAGTTCCCCTTCTCTCCCTGCTGCACTGGGGTGCGGCCATACAAAGCTGAGAATTTATGTAGTTTGGCTATGGAGCGTTGCCTCACTTTCTTGCTGCCTTTCTGCACCTGACATACACAAATCATATGCTCCTACACTATAGCCATCCTTGAGTCTCGGCAAGATGTCAGGGAAGGGTGTAGGTACTAAACGCTACCCTTTCTCTAAATCAATATCTACAGCAACACGTTTGGAAGTAAGGAGGAGAAAGTTGTTTCCCAGTGATGGAAGGGATCTGAATGGCCATACAGTAAGGACCCAGAGGGTTGTTTCTCACAAGTGAAAACTGTTAGAGGGAGATTGTATCCATCTTCCATCTGGGTTAGTAGCTGTGCAGCTTAATCCATGTAGGGAATTAGCAAAGTCAGTCAAAAGACTTTACCCAAAGAAAGTAAAAGCCAGCAATGTTGCCTTTGTGGTCTAGGCCACTGACCTGGCATTATGCTCCAAGGTAAGGAGTTTTAATGTCTAGAGGGATTTATGATTGTTTCTTACCTATATTAGCTTTAATGTGCTGGGTTAATGCATTTGTGCTACTAAATTGCAATTTGCTATCATTTAAAGTAGTAGGTAAAGCGAGTTGTCTGCTGCTTTCCAGGTGTTGTTAGTCCAGTGTGAAAACACACTCTTTTCTCTTTAGGATTACATTGTGGGGTTGGTGCCTGGTATTGAAAGAGGAACTTTGGTCCCCACATTCCTGCTTGAGAGAAATGACTCCCTTTTCCTCAAGTGAGGAAGTTGGTGAGACCTCAGATGGATTAACCCTCATTTTAATGTCATTTCCACCTTGTCCTTTGGGCACTAATGACTGCAGGAAGGGGGTCCTCAATTCTGCTGGCCAGTGGCCTGTGGGGCTGCTTCTGCTCTGATGTATTTGGATGAATATGAAAGGAAGAGAGAGAGGCTATCATGAATCACGTCCCCACAGGAACAGACAAATCAATTACAAGACTCAAGGACATCAGTTACTGAGTTAAACATCTGTTTACACCTACACAGAAATCATCAACCTTGGCTCATGTTCATACAGGGTCGGGGTGGGAAGGCAGTTGATGATTTTCTCCTGGAGCATGAGATGAACACACACACACACACACACACAAAACTAGTGTTCTGGCTAGATGTTCTGTTTGGAGATGGAGGGAGAAAGGGGAGAAATCTTTCCAGGAAAAAATAGTGATATAAAGAAAAGATTAAGCTGTTCAAGAGTGTTCCTCATTCTGAAAGTATCAAGAACTTCAGCGCAGATAAACCTTGCTGTATTGTTGCTGCCTCTTTAGGCAACTAGCTCTTGCCAGCCTAGTAAAGCCTTTGGTGCCTCAAAGATCCTACGCTACCACTCATTAAAGGGAAGTCCCTTTCAGAAACTGCTTTTTGGTTTTGGCCTTACTACTAGGCAAGGTGAAAATGGGCAAGAGAGATCTTTTACTGATCAGATTGGTAAACAGGATGATTAAGATCTAATTTAATTTAGATTATTTTCTTCTGGATGAGATTGATGACTGCAATTGCAGACCTGCCATAAGGAGCAAACATTAATATACCAATAGCTGTTGCTCTTGTTTCAGCTGTAGACTGCTCTCACAGTATAAAAACTAAGTCACTGTTTGCCTTTGAAAAGCATCCAAGTAACTTCTGTAATGACAGAGTATGCAAACTTCTCCCTACCAGTGCACTCTGCTAACAAGAATTGCTCGTTTGATGTGCTATCCCTGAAAGCAAATACAGGTGTTCATATCAACTTCACATTCTGCAACACAGCAACATCATTGCATGCTTCTTGACCAGGTGATCCAAATGACAGCAAGCAACACAGATGGCATCTGGACAGTGTCATCTAATGAGCCCTAATTCCATTATAATGCTTCAAAAGAGGTGGCCAGCCTACTGTAATTGTGTCCGTAAGTTCCTTCATTCTTCCCCAGATTAATTCAGGGAGCTGCAAATAAGGTGGATCATCCTGAAACCCACAAATTTCTGCTTTAGCTTTTTCATTCTTATCTTCTCTCCTGTTTCATGAACCCATCTTTTTAAGAGGCAATGTTTCTGGAAGTGGCTGTGTTTTTCTTCTGTTATGTGACAGTAGTGCTGTTTATCACCTCTTCCACAAGAGCCTCTCTTCCTGGGGCTGCACTGTACATGCAGTCCCTTGGCAATCAGACAATATTTAATTGTGTTCCCCATGCTGATTCAAGTCAGCGAGCAGATATTTAGTGAAGTAGAGGCTCTTATTTTGCAGCTTTTGGAAGCAAGGCACAAGAGACATCTTTTGTATGTAAATGTTGTATATGCCTTGAAAACCCTGTTCTTAAACAAGTAATTTAGAATTTGTTGTATGTGGACTATACCAAAGGAACTAGTGAAGGCAGCTAAATAAAACGAGTTCATATCTGCTGATCAGCAGACTCCATATATGAAAGTGACAGGATCCAATCTCCATGGAAATTGTTTTTAGGAAGCATATCTAAGGAAAATGTGCAGGTTACCTACATATGGCAAAGAAATTGAGAACCACTGTGCAAAAGACTGTCAGCTAGGTCATCTTCACGGAATATGGCCATGAACACAGCATGGCTACAACCCAGATTGATCAACAGCCACCAAAAGAGCAAAGCTTTTGTGAAGCCACAATCTAATATGCTCCTTATTCGTGTTCAGGCAGCCACATGTCTTGGTGCTTTCTTATAGCTAGAGGTAGCCATCAGTCAGGACTCCATCATAACCACTAATGATTTGCATTTCTTAACGCCTATGAGGTAGAAAGCAAACTGAGAGAAAGCTTGGGGAGGACAGTAAGGCCTACTTGATTTGTTGCTCTGACCTTTGCATTTGATTTTTTTCTTGAAAACAGGCTATTTTTCTGTTAGGCCTGCAGTATGGCAGTTAGTCAGCTGAGCAGTGACTGAACCTCATGACTGACACTCTTACTGCAATGCCAGGCATATTTTCTTGCCATCATTAATGCTATTGTCAAGTCAACCAGCTAAAAAAGACATCATTGCAAACTGGGGGCCAACATTTCAATACCATAGGCCATGTAAGTCAAATAGATGAGGAAAGACCCACTTTTGATTTACAGTCAGAGTCCAAGAAAGAATATTTACATCTTCCAAACACTTACTTTTAGGCATTCTTTTGCTAGTAGACATTTATTGTTTTATAAAATGGAGTTGGTTAAAGAGGTCACCAGTCTTTCATAAATTGTTTTGTGGTGGTGTGCATTTTGTGTGTTAAGCCTAAACTAGAGAATGAAGCGACTTTACTCTTAGTTCTGTAGACACAAATTAGATTTGTGGATCACTCCCAGAGATCAGCCATAAAGTCAGAGTAAAATCCTTCTGTAAATGATTAATCCTAGAGTAGATAAATGCACTATATTAATATAGAAACCTTAGGTGGGATTTAGGCCACTCCATAGTAGTAATACTGGTCTTGCTCTTGTTCTCAATGGAAGTAGTATGACTTCTGCATAGAATCAGTGCAAAAGATTTAACTCGAGGTGCTGAATAAACATAACTGAGAACACATTTGCAGGCAGTCCTCAGATAACTGCAGTCTCCTAATATTTATCTCATGTATCTTGTAAACAGGGTAGTAGATTAAAGTGCAAGTTTATAAACCTTGGCCTGAGGTACATAATTTTCTTTTTACAAATGCTGCTTTGGCTAGTGAAGAAGGAATAACCTAGGTATTTTTAACAAAAGGATTTGGAAATTTCTGTCCCTTCATCTTTTAACCACTTAACTCATAATCCTCTGTGTAATGCTATTACAAATAAATAAATAATCATTTCAGCCTTAAGCTGTATGCGCTGCTTAAATAACTTAGGAATATATTAATTCCCTAGCAGTGATTAGAAAACACATCAGAGCTGCAGCTTCCTATTTCTCTTCATTATGTATGCTGACAGCTTTCAGATAATAAGTATTTTGTTGTCATCTCTGAAGTAGCCAGCATTAAAATGATTATAGTGACTTCCCAGTTTTACATGTGAGACTGTATTGGACGAGCTCCAAACGGCTTGGATGCCCTGCTGTTCACGTCTAATTGTTTTCTGTGGGGAAGGCAGTTTACTGAGGGCATTTCAGGAAAGGGGAGCCAGTAGCCACTGGCTCAATGAGTTTTACACTAGATGGCATGTTGGCTGGGTTAAGAATTACTAAATACTGCGATCAGCTGCTGTAGGCATGGAAGGGATAGCAAGGATGTGGAGAAAAAGATAAAAACAGTATCCCTGATTAAAAAAAAGAAAGGCTTCTCATAGATTTCACTAGGGTATTTTTGACTTTGAAAATCTGACATTGATGGATTAGAAATAAAGCAGTGAGCATCTCTACTGAAATGAATTGATATACATCAACTATTTCAGTCATGACTCCAATCTTGCTTTGTCTTTGTGTCTCTTAGTTATTAGAAAATAAAGAATGTCATTTATTTAAAGCTTATTTTTGGTATTTCACTTGAGACTATATTTGGACAGAATTTAAAAGTGAGATGAAAGTGCTCACAAGATAGATGGAGTTTTTATTAGTCATTTAAATTTACCTTAAACATGCCTGATACTTGAGAAGAATTTAAAATGTATATAGAATGCAATGCTATCTGCAGTTAATGAACTGCGATGGTTATTTCTGTTTACTACATACCCAACATTTCAGAAGTAGGAGACCATACAACCTATCACATCATTTTTATTCTACAGATTGTATAAAGAAAACAACCCTTGCTCTTTTTTAACCTCCCAGTTGGTTTTCAGCTTTGAGCAAATGAGTTACTGAACTGAAATAACCAGATAGCAGAAGGAACTACTGGGGACAAAAGCTAGTTTAACACTTCAACAAATTCTGCTTGAAAATAATTAGTCAGTGACTTCCTCCAGCTGACTGGCTCTGCCTCTCTCAAAGCAGTAGCAATGCACTGTCACACACAGATGTTTTTTAATACATGATAGAAAACTTGGAATTTTATAAGATTTGCTCCAAGTTCTTTTTTTTAATATTGTCTTTTATATGGTAAATACATGCATTAAAAGGCCTATCTTTTGTTCCTTTGTTTTATAGCTTGTTTACTTTTAAGCATTATAATAGCTGCTGCTGTCCATTGTTGGTAGTGCTTTTTTGTCAGTGTTGTGTGATCTGGCAGGACCTTGGTGCTAGCATGTCTTTAGCCAGAAGGCTTCAGTCTTTCTCTTCTCTTGTAAGGAATGATCACAAGTTTGACTGAAGCTTGGCAAGGTTTATTGTCATAAGGATGGTCCTTGGGTGGTTGCTCTGCCAGGGTGCTAGTGTATGTATGCCAGGCAGAAAGCAGTGCTCTTTTGGTCGGTACAGAGTTACATGATTTCTTTCTTCTGTGATCAGAAGAGTGTGCGCTGACCTAAACCTGTGCAGGAGACTCCACCTGCACCACAGCCCTCCCTGGGTGTTGAGCGTGACCTGTCCCCTGATCTGCATGTTCACATTCCTCCCTTATCATTGGCCATGCACGACCCCGTGCTTAATAAATTTATCTCAATTACTTACTTTTGACAGGACTGAGTATCTTGTAACATTCTTCTGACCTTGTTAGCACTTTCATCTTGTGTAAACAGTTTATCTATTACTCCCAGGTCTGTGAAGTCCCTTATGGTCAGCACTTAAGGCAAAGCTTTTATTTGAGTGGTGTATGGTCTGAGCTATGCTCCAGTAAAACTGATGCCAGTGATTCAGAAGTGTACCCCAAAATAAGTGTTGTAGTAATTTAGGATTGAGTAATTTTAATTTAAACTGTAGTCAGAAAATAATGGTATCCACAAAGTAATTGGAATGCTTTCTTCTTCTTAAAAGCAGAATGAACCAATTTATGGTTCCTTATTTGATATAAAGGGAGCTTCTCTGTTTGTTATGCATATTGCCATGACAAATAATATTATATGGCAGGATTAAAAAGGGGTGCCATCAGTTAATTTTTAAAAAACATTTAATAGCCATTTGACAGCTCAGTGTAGAGCAGCTCACACCACTGTAAGGTGGGGGTTTTTTGGATGTACATTTTACACCATAAGTATTCATCCAAGCATATGCATGCCCTTAATATATGAATCATATACACACTTATTAAGATTCCTTCACGTACCTCCAACTCTCAGCTGAAAAGACAGGAGTGATAATATATGTTCATCAGAAAATTCTGTAATTGGGCAAATAGTAGAGAAGTTCCTGCACTGATAACTTATTAATTTTATTGGTGGTTAGCTGTATGGTTGACAAAATACCTGAGACATGACCTGAACCTGATTTTTGAGATAGAAAGGTAACTAAAATTTTAACCCAGTTTTCTAAACTGCCAAGATAATTCTAAATACTTAGAGATACTCTCTGCATGTATATAACATACGTATGTTCAAGTGCATACATCAGAAGAATGCTATTAAGATTGTAATGGGAAAGTGTAATGGGAAGATAGAAACCATCAGACTTGACATTTGATTCAATAATATTGAATTGCCGCTTTCCACCCTCCACTTGCATATGCTTTTTGTTAAAGCCTGTAATTATCATGATTACAGACCCCTTCCTATTCAGTGCAAAGAACAGAAATTGCTCACACCATGTGTGTGACTATTTTGTTCCCCTGCGCAGCCCAACACTTATTTACTGTTTAGTTGCCCTCTGAAAAGATTTAACAGATTTCTTAATGATCTATTTTTTTTTTCCATTTCATCACTTTTGTATTTGGAAGGGCTCTTGTAAGGATGACTTTCTTTTGGGCACCTCTGCCTTAGTGCATTCTTCTTTGACAGGAAACAAAATTTAGCTGGAGAAGGGAAGCGAGAAACTGGTGTGTGTGTCACACACTCCTGTCTTGAAGAATCGTGCTTCTGTTAGTGATTAAAGGTAACCAGCAGCCCTTTGGCAGGTCTAAACAGGCAGGGGCAGCAATTACACTCTCTTTATGTTCTTCCTGGCCAGATGAGCAAGGGTAGGTGGTTGTGATGAGAAGCAGGAAAAAACTGAAAGAGGTATTTTACTTTTCAAGAAGGGGAAGAGGCCATCAGGTCATTTCATGGTTTTAGCAGCCTGCACTGGCTGCAGCTGAGACCTTCCGTTTCAGCCATTTGCAACAACCGTGACTTGTGGTGCCACGTAGGACTTGGGGCTGAATTCCTGGCTATGTTTAAGACAACTGCTCCCTTTTTCTTTGGCTTTAGTGGAGCAAAACATTCATCCCATGTTTACAGCTCAGAACAAATTCATAGTTTAGATATGTGTGTTTTTCTCATGACCAGGCTTACTTTAGGTCATTTTACAATAAAATCCAGTAAACACAGAGTATTTAATGAAGTAAAAAGATACATTTTACAAGTGTTACTTCTGTGAATATGGAACTAAACAATATTTTAGAAAGCTGATGCAAATTTTGATTCTTTCTGGGTTTTGTTGCTCATTACTTGTTTGTTTGGGAAGTAAGGGTTTGCTCACATTTTTCATGTTGATAGTGACCTTCCTGATCTGAGTTAAAAACAAATGGAGCAGAGCAAATTACTAAGGCACCCAAGCATATTCTCAGCTTTGCCACACTGAAACATTTGTTTATTCTGCAGGGCTTCGGGAAGGCAGCCCAAAGGCTTTGTGAGATTGAGAACCATAAAAGATGGAACAGGTGGGAATGCTTGATCTTTCCCTGTAGTAGCTCTTAATATGCCACTGCTGCATCTTTGGGGCATTTTTGTAAAGTAAGTGCATGCCAAACAAAATAAAATTGACGCAGAATGTATGTCAATGAGATGGCAATACAATTACTTGTTGTAGATCATGCTCAGCATTACTGCATCCATCTGCTCTGATTAAGTGAAATGAGATGTACTTCAGTTTCTTATGGTTAGATGATAACTGAACACATAACCACGTGTGTCAGAATTATTGGTTACCAGAGGCATTACTCAGATTATTCCATCTTCTTTATTCTTCCCCACTTTCTTTCTTTCCAGGCTTGCTGTACACACATCGTAACTGCTGAATGCTGCAACCATGAATGCATTATTTAAAATAGCCCTGAGATAAATGCCCATGGGCTTTTAGCAGTCATTTAGAAATATGACTTCTTTAAAAAAAAATTTAAAAAATTACACCCCACCCCCCCCAAATGTTCAAATGTTCTTTGGTATCACTTCAAATGCAACAACTGAACCACAAAGAGGGAAAAATAAATTAAGAAAGCTCCCAAAATGGTTTGCTGTCTAAGGGAAATCAGCGTAAATCTAACATAATAAAATTATTAATGTGGTTTTGGTACCTCTGTCCTCTGTTGGATAAGGTTGCTCAACTGTGTATCATATAATATTTATTGATTGTAATTACTCTTAGGTTTGTGATGACAGAAACTTTAGCTGTTGGAGCAGAAAGTTTAGATTTATAGCCCTACTATCAGTATAAATTCACAACTGAATGTAGTCTGAAAACAGGAGTGTGCATGGTTTGTTATTGATGTGGTACAGTTACACCTTCAATGCATTTTTCAGATAAACTTCCAATGAGGTTTTAAACCAACCTTTAAACCGTGTTCTCAAATTTTTCATGATTGCATGTTGACATATTTCACAGCATGGTTGGTGCTTTGTACATGCAGTGCAATGTCAAGGAGTAGTCAGGTGTGAAAAGCTATGCAAATCTGTTAATGAAAAATTGTGTTATTCGTTTCTTTCCCCATCTTCCCATGTCTTTTCAGTGCTGTGCTGCCTGTGAAAAAGCAGCAATTTTTTTTTTTAGTGTGACGGAGTGGGATTGCCTTAAGTGAGCAAAAGTCTTCCACCGGCCTGTGAAGTGCCATAGAGATGGAAGCGAAAGCACAAAGTTTGAACATTCACCTCACTTCACTTCACTCCGTGAACAGCTAATAGGGATGCTTCTTTGCTGGGCTTGGTATGTGTGAACATTTCTGCAGAAGGTGAATCTGTTTTATTTCTACAACTTTTGTACTGGCAGAGAGATCACAGTTTTCAAACTTCCAAGACCATCCAAGTGTAAGTTATCTGGAATATATTCCCAAATTAAACATTTCCCATGGGGCTTTCTGGTTAAAAACCCTATAAAAAATAAAATCTAAAATCAGAGAGTGAAAACTTAAGTATACCAGCTAGGTATGGCAAAAAGAGCTAATTTAACCTGCTTCTGAGCAATGTAAATTGAGTCCATACCACCAGATTGTTATTGTTAACTACCATTTATGTAAAGATAGTTCCTTCCTTGCAGCCCCAGGAATCACTAAATATCTCTGTGTAATAACCTTGAATTTTATGAGACTGTACCTCTAAAGTCATGCTGGTGCAGATGTGCTGAAGTAATTTCTTAGAACCGGAAGCATTAGAAAATCAGTGACAAGAAAACTAAATAGTCTGGCTTTATTAGTTATGATGCAGCAATGCTATGAATGCAGACCTACCTACCTACCACTTTTAGGGTCAAGCTGTTCATACAGAGTTCAGTTTTATCACTTACATGTACCATCTGGGTTTACTACAAACTCCTCTATCTGTATTCCCTGTTCCATTGGGTAGTATAAAATTTAAATCAACTGTGCCTATGACTTCTGTATGTGGAGAGGCTGGAAAAGTAGGTGACTATGGTATGCTGTGTTTTTTAAGTACTTGTGTGCTGCAAATCAAAGGGCTCAGCTGAACTCCCTGTATTGAAAAACCTTTAAAAGACTTTATTAGAGATCATAGTGGCGAGACTACACAGCCAACCATTTTTAAATGACTGCTTGGTTGAATTTAGAGACAATTCCTTATTCTAAGTTAATGGTCTGTAAAACAGCCATGAAAAAAAAATGAAACTGTTTCAGAAACAGACTGCAGGTGGAAGAACCAGGAATCTGAATCTTCTGAAGACATGTAACCCTTGTGTAAGGATAGAGAAGCCAAAACAATCTCCACCAGACTTTGTAGTGTATTTTAAGCCCTGGCTGATAACTGTAGGCCAAGATCAAACATGGAACATGAACGACAGAACACAGTTGCCCCTCTGCTTCCAAGAAGTATTTTTCCTTCTGGAAACAGCTCCAGGTCAACCAGAGAAAGTATACTGCTGCCTCATATGCAAACTGCCTTTCACATTGCCCTTGAATAATGAACATAAAGCTTGGTCCAGATTGCCCAGTGTTATCCAGGAGAACCTTAGGCAAAATTGGACTTCTTTGAAAAATATTTTGTGCCTTAGACAAGCAAAAAATCATACTGGCAACTCACCCAGGGCTGGTACTGTTATCTACTCCTTAGCTTCTTGACTGAGAGCAGAGTTCACGTAAGAGTGCACTGGAAGTGGAGCTGCTGTTGCAGCAAATCCCATATAAAAAGCTACAGTCTTCTATTAAGAACCAATTCCAAAAAAAGCCTTTCTTTCTTGACTGGCTCAGAAATGTGGCAAACACTCCTTGATCAAGTGCCAGCCATTTTGTCATTGCAAGTGCAGAGACTCTGAGAGACCTGATGTGGCTTCTGGGCACGGGAAGCCTTGGGGAGTGCATTTTCCACAAGCCTGTGAAGATGGAGCAAAACAAGTATGTTTTATAAAATAAGACTGGATGAGAGGAGGGAGACCTGTGGGTATCTAAGAAGATGAAGACTATTGAATAATGGAAGATAACTTTAAAGAGTGTGTGAGGATGAGAGATGTACAAGAAGTAAAGAAAATAGAAAAGTCTATAAATATAGTTACAGGAAAAGGTAGCTCTTCCAATCTTTTTCAAGGGTATGAGGAGAATATTTCATTTGAAATAGAAGGTGAGCAGTCCATGGAGATACTGTCAATATCAGGATGATGGAGGAGGAGTCTGAATATAGTTACTTGCCCCTGAGTCCAACATAAGTTCATGACAGGACTGGAGGCTGTAACTGCGGCAGGAGATGAGGAAGATGCAGAGAACAGATTTGTGCAAGGCAGAGAAATCTCTCACAGTTGGCTGAAAAATCAAACTGTATGTAATAAGACTGTAGAAGTGGAACGAAGAGATTGTGGCTACATTGTAGGACCACATTAAAGACTGGAAAAGGATGATGAGAAAAGCAACTTTTTCTTGTTTTAAGGCAGTCAAGTACGTAGCCTTAACCATTAACAAACACCAGGCTTGATGGGAGAGTCTACCTTTTAAAAATCGTAAGAATTTCAGGCACAGCAGGACTCAAAAGTGAAAGCTTTAAACAATCAATTATAAAAGCAAAAAAGTGAAAGCTTCAGACACAGTAAAAAATGAGGGGCCCATGCAAGGTTTCTTGCTTCCTGCCGAGCACAGCTTTAATGAGTCACGAGCAGGGAAAGGCAGCCACAGTGGTGAATTCGGGGAGAGGACATTAGGGGTTTAATTTAAAATTTCTTCCAAGGGGGGAAGGTTCTGGCTAGGGTGAGAGGTTCCTGCCCAGCTGGCAACCATCTGTGGGCAGGACCTGCCATCCGCAGGATTGAACACGTGTCGCAGGCTTCTTGTAACTGCCCTGTGATTTACTACTTCTTGCTCCATTGAAAACGTGAGATCTGGTTTTGGTTTGGCTTGCGACACACGATTTTAATAACTCAAGTGGCAAACTTGTAAGTGTGTAATGTGATCCTTTCAGTCAAAGTGTCTGCTTGATTGTATTTAGCTGGGTTTTTTTAAGGCTGATCTTGTGAATTTGCACTTGCATTTGTAATAGCACTTTTGTACTCTGAGATAATGAAGTATCTGATTCCTCTTTGCTTGTGTTATTGATAAACTTCTCTGATCTCCCCTTAGTAATTTCCTTTCTAAATTAAGCATTTCTAATCTTTTTCAGCTAGAAAGCTCCTGATGTTGCTGAATAATTTTTTTCTTTGTCCCTTGGGCTCTTCTGTTTTTGCTGTGTTTCCCTGGCATGGGTTGATCTCTGGAAGTAGATCGCTGAATCCTTGCTTGTGACTAGCTCAGGCAGAGGAAGCCTGTCTCCTTTGCTCCTTAGAAAGTCGCTGCGGTTTACACACAGGTCTTACGGGCTGATTTGCTTTAAGTTATAAGGTGGTCAAAAAGACAGTGGCAAATGAGAGATGAATCAAACTCTCCTGTCTTGCTTACCAGGTTTGAAGGATTTTAGCCCAGAACTGAATAACATAACAGAATTCAAAACCAGGTACCCTTCACCAGGATTCCTGGCCATCATTCCTCCCTGTTGGAGTTACTGTACAGTAGCTTTGACAGAGCAACTGTGAGTCTGGAAAGCTTGGAAATTTCCATAGCACACATGCACAGAGAATGAGTACTGTACTACTGGAAAATGTTGGGGTTACTGTGCACATATTGCACAATGTATTCACTCATGCAATATATCCTGAAGGCTTTGGATTTACTGCACATATGCAACGCAGCAGGTGTTCATATTTTCCATCTGGGAATTCCTTGAAAGATATAGAGCAGTTTTAACTTTCTTTTTCTAAATAGGTAGTCTGTCTCCTCCTTTCCTGAGCCGTAAGGATTCAGAAGGATCCTCAGCAATCAGAACTAACAGTTGAAGACAACCAGGGAGACTGCAAGCAAATGCAAATCTCTCCAGCATGCATAAGGCACTTTGGGTAGGACTGTCTTGCCTGACAAAGTGGCCACAATGTGAAGTGACTAAGACACTGTAAATTCACAAGTGAGAAAAAGCAGCTATAGTATTTATTTCTGGGTAATAGGACGAGTTCTATTTTACACCTTCACCCATGGTTCATCTCAAGTAAAACTGAAGTGCTTGTCTCTGCTACCAAGATAGAAAACAGGGGGTTTGTCAGAAAATTCAGTGGAAATTTTACTTTGTGCAGGTAATATTTTAGTACTGTTGGAACTGGCCAGATGTTTAATAGCTTAAGGGTTCAGCTTTTAAAATTTATTTTAAGATATTTAGTCAATAGAAACTCAACAAATGTTATCAACACATTTAATCCTCTACTACACTAGAGTTACAATGACTCAGCGACATCAGTTTCATTCTTCCCCCTTTCCATGCTATCTTCACAGCAGTTAATAAGGAAGTGTTGTTATTCTCTGCTTTCCTCATTTTAAGAGAATTGCTAACCACATCTGAGCAAATATTTCCTATTCAGGCTTAGAGCCCAGCAGTACACAGTTTTAGTTTTTGCAGTGCTTGGTGGCAGTTCCTTCTGAAATCTCTGCTGAGCCTGGAACCAAGATAAACCTAACTTTCTCCCAGGCCTTTTAAGCAGCATTAAGTGGGTAACGATGAATAAAAAGTGTGAGTTTTGAACATTTTAAGATCCTATTTTTGGTATGAAACAATTGCAATCAGCACAACATATTTAATTTTGTCTCCCATCTTTCTTTCTTTCTCTCCTCCTCATGTTATTAGATTTGCCTTTTATTTTAGTGTGGTTTTTCCCTCCTGCACTAATGTTATTCCCAGGCATGATATTTTAATTCCCTTCTTCACCTACACAGATTTCCATTTAACTTCCTCCATTTCCTTTGCATAAGAGGTCCAAGAGGCACTTGAAATCTGTGACCCAACTAGTAATACAAAAATGCCTGCCAGGACAGCATAGTGGATCTCTCTTTCTATAAGAGAACATCAGAACCAAACAAAACTGTTTATTCCTCTCCCACATCATGAATGTTTATCTTGTTTCGTCTGACCAAGACTTAAGAAATTAATGTCAATCTGATAAAATATAACATCAGAGATCATTTAGTAAGTTTAGTTTGCAGAATATTGCTGGCAAGGACTTTTGCCTTAGTATTTGAAGAAATGAAAATAGGCTACCAAAGACATTTCTGGGCCCTGCCATGCAATTTTATTACACTAGATGTCACTGTTATACTTCTTAAAATATGGTGGCCATCTTTTACTGCACTAAGACTTCATGCTCTTAAGACTCTTAAAAGTCTGTTGTGTATAAGAAGGTGCAACCAGGAGAGCATTTTAGTAGCACAGTGCTGCCTGAAAGTATTCTTTTGGTTTGGTTTGTGTCTAAGCTATCACTCTTGTATAGAGTATGGAAAATATTTCCTCTCTTCAGAGCCAGACGTCCTAATCACTTTGAATGTGAATGCTCTTCAAACAATTTCAGTGCAAATGCTTTTTAGTCACCAAAAGAAGATTTGTAGCAGTGAATAATACTGAGAAATAGTACAGCAATTGCCACGTTGGCTAATGAAAAGTAGAAGCTTGGCTTCAACTCTTTGCTTTTTCAATGCACAGAGGTAAGCCAAAAGAAATGCAAAGCCATTATATTGATGGAAACTACTAATATACAAGCAGCTGAAAAGTCATACCTGGCTTCCTCTTTCACTAACCTTCTACCTGAAGGTGTAAAAACCTAGTAGATGTCAATCCTGGATGAACATTGCTTCCACTATCTAAGAAATAATATGAGATTTATACGATATGCAGTAATTGATAAAACTGATTTGCCTTAAGGTTGAAGATTTGTTCCAAGAAAGAGAAAATTTCAAGGACATAAACAGACCTGCCTTTGTCTGATGTGTGTATTCTTTGGGTTCTCCTCAACTGGAGGTGCATGCCAGAGTTATGACTGATACAAACACATTTGCTGAGGCTTACCTGCTTCTCCAGTCTAGCTTTCCCCCTTCTCCGCATGCACTTAACATCATGGGAAGCTGGTCATCCCTCAGAAGTTCAAATAAATTTATTTGCCTCTGAAATAATCCTCTGTTTTCATCTGCCTTCTTGTTGTTTCTCCTCCAGTCAGTGGTATATCTCTTTGATTTTTACCTCTTGCTCTTTCCAGGCATTCTTCATTTATCTGCTCATGTGGCCTCTGTCACCTACCACCTCTGAGTATTTAAAACCAATACAAACAGCCTCCTCTTTTTCTTTCTTTCCAACCTGTTAGATAAGTAGTTCAAATGGTATATCAGTTTTGGGGTGGGGTGGTGCTGAACCATGTCTGTACTTCTCAACAGGTAGACATCAATGAATATTGCCACGCCAAGGGAGATAAGCTAGGACTAGCTAGATGCTGCAGTGGAAAAGGGTTGCAGGCTGAATTTTGGAGCTACAAATGCAGCTACATCAGACAGCCTTTGCTGTCTCAAAATTTCTGGCACTGACAGTGTATATAGCAAAGCCATAGCCGCTCTGTCACCTTTCAGGGTACATTTCCAGAAAAGAGCCTACCTTGCCTGTGCTTAGAGACAGCTGAGTATCTCTGTGTGTATATTATATATATGTGAGAGAGAAAGGTTTCAATGAAAGTAAAGATGTCATGTTTTTCAGCAAGGTCTGCAATAGGTAGCATTTCAGGTGATCCTGCCTTTTCTGACAGGAAATCGGGGAGACCAAGTAGTTCATATCCAGCTTGGAGCAAATTTATCCCCAACTGCTTTTTAGATTTCTTACATGCTTGAGATCCCGCATACAAAGTTTGTCCTTGTCTTTGTATATCTGCCTTACATGAAGATCTCTTATCATCTTTTCTGTCTGGTTCAGATTTACCTGAAGCCTTTGCAGCTGCCTCCTTCATTAGCACTCAGTCGTGAACTGTATTATTAACCATCACAGGCTTTTCCTTTGAAATTCCTTTTTCCTTCACAATTCAGCAGTTTGCATGCAGGGAAAAGTGATCTTCGGTACCAACAATAAGTAGATATCCACACTTAATGCTTAAAAAGAGGTCATAATCCCACTGAATTATTTCATATTCACTTAACTGTTGTACTTGAAAGAAAAGAAACCAGTTTGTAGTATTTATAGAGCAGTTTGTACATAGAAGAAATTAATAATGCAAGAAACATTTATTTGTTTGTCTAAACGGTCAAGGAGACTTGCCTTGCTTTCAGCTAAACAAAAGCAGAGAAATTTTTGCCTTTGATCTTTCCTTATGGCCAAAACCACCCTGGAAAATGTAAAGGCACTGTCTGTTCCATCTGTTGGATAGCTGAATTTGTAATTTCCTTCAATGTTCTCACTAAGCAAAGTAGGCTCTTCTTCAGCTAAAACCCCCCACTTATTATTTGTATAAAAAGTGTATTGATCAAAATTATAGGAGGGATTATGCTTAATTATGCTTGACTTTTTTTTTAAATTGGAAAGACTTTTACTGTTAAGATTTCACAATACAGTCTTTTAAGAGCATTTTCCATCTTTATGTGCAATGTACAGCAGAGTAACTACATTCCTAGTGTGAAAAAAACACTTTTCCCACAGGTATTGTGCCATCGTAGCAATTATCCTGAACAATAACAGGCTGCAGAGAATTAAGCTCTGCTTCCTCCTTATGTGGATTTGAGCTGCATGTCTGAACCATTTAAAAAAGGCAAATTCTTCCGGGCAGACAGTCTATTACTCAGCCAGCTGAGTGCACAGGCCAGAGGGCAAACTTTCACTTGACTAGGTCACTTACTTCCTCTTTACCATATGCAGTGTTTACAGAAGGAGGAAGATTTTTAAAATTACTTGCAAATTTCCTAGCTCAGTTGGCATGTAAGAGATTTCAATCCAAGCTACTCCAGCAGTATTAAAATCCATAATTAACTGCAAGAAGTTTGTAGCTCCAATATTCTTCTGTAAAAGGGGAAGCCTTTTTGGTCGGTGGCTTTGCCTCTGTGTTCAGACATTTGATTTTCTCACTTAACAATTTTGGTTTTATAATCTGCTAAATCTCTACCTATGTTGCAAATGGTGTAAAGCTATGCAGATTTGAAGGTGTGTTTTCACCCAAAATATCATACAAATTATATGTCCTTCTTAATTAAGTCCTGTCTTGCCCTATCTCTACTGAGGGAAACAAGTTGGCTGTCACTGCAAGTCCTGCATGCTGCTGTAGGCTGCGTATGTCTCTGTGTGTGCTTATTCTTTCCTTATGCCCAGATACCAGATGGCTCATGCAACAAGCAATTGAAGAAGTTCAGTAATGTTGGTCATATTTAAAACAGGCCAAAGATGACAGCAAAAATAAATAGAGTATACTGCTGAATATTGCTGATGAAGGGAAGTAAATGTATTGCACTATATAGTAAAATTATTTCCAGATTGTGATACTAAGCTCTCTGCTTCACAAAATGTAAAATATAAAACATAAGTTGCCAAAAACCTAACTGAAATTCCTCTATAGGAGGAGGTGGTAGTATCTTCCTGTCAGCATACAGTATACTTTTAAAGAAGTACAAGGTTGCTTTTGCATGTTTAAAATAACTCTTAGGAAACTGTTGGAAAGAATGACTGCTCTGAACAGATGCTGGCTAAACTAAATACATACAAACAGAAATATATCTGTAATATATATTTTTGCCTTCAAGTAAATTTGAACTTCCGTGAGAAGTAAGAGAACTTCTTAGTTCTCACGTTAGATGCCTTCTTACTGAGATCTTAGATTGGATGTTTTTGGATATGAGAGTACAGCAGTCATTAACATTTATTAAAGGCTACGTCTGCATTGTATCAGAGGTACATAAACATTATAGACAAGACGTGCTTCATAACATTGATAAAATAACATTAACCCTACATAGAGAGAGATAACAGGAACAGAAGGGATTTTTTATGGAGTTATGATTAATTGCAGTCATCTTGGAATATTTCTTTAAAGGTTAATGCACGTATACCATTTGAATTTTCTTTTGTAAGTAGAAAGTAGCCACTGAGGAATCCAGTGAAACTTAGGCATGTAGTTAAACCTATGCATGTAGTTAAGTACCTTGCCAAGTAGTCATTGTTAAGGTCTGCAGGCCCTGGCATGGGGTTTGGCTAGCTGAGCAGAGCACAAGAAACTGCTGGATGCAACATGAGAAACTGCTGAGCATAAATAACAGAGCAAGAGGCTCACAAAGTTACATATATATACAGCACCTCGAGCAAGGACAGGATTTCACAACTAGTTAAGTGGAAGTGGTGTGAGAGACTGGCCATGCTTCACACACAAATTTAGAGGAGCATTGGGGACATTTTGGAGAGTCCAATCTTGCAAGACCAACAGCACCTACTTGTAACGTTGTCAGTAATACTGCTTAAGGCTGAGGTGACCTAGAGAGGGATTAAGGTTGACTGGGGAAGAACAAGCATGGAGAAATGGAGAGAAGAAGGGATAAAAGAGGCCAGTCACTTGCAAGCAAGGTCATCATGCTGAGCCCAGTGCCTGATCACAATGGGCTTTTCTTCTTACTATCAAGTCCTATTATTAACTGTTTTCTCACTCTCTATACTGTGTGTGTTCATGCACACGTAAGAGATCCAAGTGCCAGCAACTGTAAAAGGTATCACAGGTGCCTTTAGACTGGGCATGTGTGTGTGTTTCCACAGTGAATGTCAGTCCTCTGTAAGTGTATTCATGTATAATTTGCTAGTGAACTTCAGCCTGGAGTGGCTGGTGAGTTGGAGATGACCTACACCTGGAAAGACCCAAGCTCTGAGCTAGTAACAAGGTAAGGGGCCCAGGGTATAGGCACGGATATTAGAGGGAATTAAAGCTTGTGCTATGCATGAAAAAAGTGGCAGGCTTGTGAATCTAGCAAGTGAGGAAGAGTGTGTCTGTTTTCATGAGTGAACTCCAAACCTGGTCAGCTGGAGAGGAGGAACAAGACTCAGCTATCTCTGCTTACATTTGTGTAAGACTGGAAAAGGCACTGCTCTGCCTTTGTTGGTCTGTGTGAGAGGCAATGTTAGTACTGAGTGTGTGCTTGCTTGTGTCTTGCTGCTGGGCAGACCTGGGAGCAGGAGGAGCAAGAGGAGCAGGAGCTGCATCCCTCGGGCTGGGGTGGGAGAAACCTCCTGGGTCTGAGTACACAGGGTTTAGCTCTGGTGGGTTGAGGAGGAAGGATGCCCCAGGTCCTGAAGCATGCTTGATTCAGCCACTCTTAAGCAGTCATGAAGTTTGACTTCAGTTTCATGTTAAATACATCCTTACCAGGATTAGCTACAAGAGACAAAAATTGAGAACCACTTGTCATATTGCTGAGGACTGAATAGGCGTGCCTGGAAAGATGGAGGTCTCTTCCTGAATGCATAATATTTTTGGGGTAGCTTTATGAGACTTTACCAACTCTGAAAAAGACTGGGGTTTTTGGGGGGGTGGTTTGCCTGAACAATTCCAGTCTATTCTGGAGGGAAGAGCTGTTTGCCTAAACTATCAGTCTAGCAGAAAGCATATAGAAATGGGAGAAGTACAGCAACAGATGTTGCTGTTTCTTATTATTTGAGCATCTTCGTTGGCCTTAATGATTTATGTTTTGTTGGCTTGTTCTTTGTTATCTGGGTAACAGATATTTGTTGCCCCTAGCAGGATCCATCTGCATAGAGAAGGAAAAAATAACCATAAATGTCAGGAAAGAAGCCTACAGCTTTTATTCAGGTTTGGCTGGTGATCCAAAGTTGCCTTCAGAGGAAAGGAAAATGGGACCCAGAAACAAGTCAGTGCCCAGATTTCTCTTTAGTGATCCTTTTTTAGTTTTTTTCATTGTGTTTCACATTTTTCATGCAGGAATTTTTTACAAGCTGATGCCTGTGGCAGAAGACTGAGTAGAAGTGGGTGTTAAGTTACAGAACACATGCACAATGTATGAAAAAATGAAAAGACAACGTAGCACATTTCTGTCTTGCAGCTGAAGTAGGTAGCTGTGGAGATAGCAGAGAAAGAGCAAACAGGGAATTAGTTCTTTTTTTTCTGAGTTACCCCTTGTTTCCATTTCACATACACCATCTGCTGCTCCAGGGTTTACATTACAGGACAAAGGTGGGAGGTTACTTGATATAACTAATTGTGGTTACCTGAATGAAACCCATATTTTGTGAAAGAGGTGAGACTGTGTAAGAAGAGACATACAAATTCACTATTAATTGGCTTTATTGCAGTGATGCCAGGATTCACAACTGTTAATATGACAATGCATCACTGAAGAATCACTAAAGACAGTCTCTTTTCCCAATGTCATACAGATTATATAGACAAAAGAAAACAAGATGAGGATGGAAGAAATATCCATGCTTCCCAAATAGATGCAAGAGTTGCAGGAAAGGTGACCAGCTCTAGATTTATATAAGGAGGTTAAGATAAGACTTAGACTGTATTGCTTCAGCCTTACCCCAGAGTATAATTTAAAGCTAATATTAAAAAAATGCCACTGCAAATGTCTATGCAAGACAGATAAATTTAGGACGTACAAGAAAGACATGTCCCTGCTTTTGGCCTGCTTCTCTCTTCTCCAGCCCCATAACAGCAATCGTTGTAGAGGATTCAATTTAGTAGGTATAAAATGGTTCTTGAAGCTGAAAATTTAGACCTGTTCCACAGTGACGGTGTCAGTGGCTGCTCATGAGTTTACAGACGATAGGAAATGCACTGTCATATTTACATCTGTCAAAATCAGAAAAGCCCAAAAAACCTAGATGTTTTGCATTATGGAGAGAGTAATGCAGTAAAATATCTAATTGTTGTTCTTTTTTTTTTTTTTTTTAGCTCCTCCAGAACACTGAAGTATTTCCTTTTATTTTCCTTTTCCCCTCCTTTACCTGTTAGTCTCTTCAAGTACCTTTGGGAAGGCATGCCCTTCACAATACACAACTGTCCCTTCTTAAATGTGTTTTTTGCCTTCAAAAACTGCTTTTAAATGACATTTTAACAAGCACATGGTGACAGGAGTTCTGCAGATTTTTTTCCTGATCTTGCTGCTTTTCGAGCCAGCGGTTCTGCCTGCCTTAAGTGTAGACACAGTGCAACGGCTGCCGGCAGTGCCAGGAGAGATCCCATGACAGAAGGAGTGAACCCAGATGTGTCCCAGTAAGACTGGCCATTTCTATGTAGTTTTTCCCATGGGACTCCCACAGTCTCTTATCTGTAAGAAGAGAGGGTGTTGTGTGAATTCCCCATATCGTGCACAAACTGTCTAACATCCAAAAGCTACAATTCAGTGGTGCCCCTTTCCTAAAAAATTGTTTATGTCCTACAGGTAAAACTGCAAAAATCTTGAAGGCTCACAAGGCCTTGAAGGCTCAGGGATCGCAGGTGGCTCTACCATGGTAGCAGAGAATGAGGCTGTGGCAAAGAGGGCTTAGAGAAACAGCTATGTGCTGAATTAGAAAAATCGGTGCCTACTTTGTATACATACCAACACCTGATCACGCAGGAATTCATGAGCTACATGAAAGCTCTGAAAGCATAGCTATGAGACTTTGTGAGACAAATGTGTAAATAAGATCAGTGTATTCTAGTTTGATGAAGGCTACCTATACTTTGATGTTGTCTCACAGGATATATGGCTATATATAAGGCTCTTTTACTATTCTCCTAAAGTTTTTCCTTCTGCTTTTATTACTACAGCTAATCCGTATCTTCATTTCTATCAGCCTGCCACCAGAGTTCCCTAAGTGTATTATTAATTCAGTGCTGAGCTATGGGTAATAGAAAGGTGTAATTGAAAGTTCTGCATCACCTGCTGCAGGAGGCCCAGGTCCCATGCTTGGCTTATTGTCAAAGTGCTAATTGGTAACAGCAATGTTGTCTGAGCACAGTCCAGTCTAGGTGGGGGGGCTCAAAAGTGGAACTGAACCATTTGCCTATTGAACTGCATTCTCAGGAGAAATATGCCGTTTGTTAAGCTTGTACATGGGGTAGAGGAAGGAGGAGTCTCATAGAAGAGAGCCAGCATTTTCCTTAGTAAAAACTTGAAAACAGTAAAATCCTGGGCTGTATGCTTTAAACTGAAAAAAGATTCTACTCTCTAAAGATGACTCACATTGAAGATGGGCATTTTTTTTTTTTTTTATGAATTGGCACCATGCAGTACGTGTTGTTATGAACACATAATCTTGTAGCAGGAACATTTAGCTGGGTTAAGAAATGTTCTTGTTTATTTGTGGAAATAGGAATGTCACACAGCAGGGAGATAGATTTTCTCAAGCAGAAACTTTCTGGTTTGTGACATAAAATAGAGTCCCAAAGAAAATAATATTTTCCTTGTAGCAGAAGCATTCAGTGTAAACAAGAGGCTTCTCTTTCATCAGTCAACCATATCGTGGCAACAGCCCTCACTGCCCGCTTGTTAAGTTTTCAAAAGGTAGCCTTACGCCTTGACCTATGATGCCTCTTCTACACTGGAGAATTGTGTTATAAATAGACACAAAGCTGCTTCATTATCTTCCTTAAAATTCTCCTCTACTATGTAACTCACAGAAAACCTTGAACAAAATACATTACTGATATAGAAGGACCATTGTTGTTAATCCTGATAGGTAGAAGTCCATTTCTATTTAATCCAGGAATCATTTCTATGTCTAACTGGGAAACTGAAACTTCATTTTTTTGAAATGTCCATTCTTTTCCACTGTCAGTATCCACCTGTTGTCTCTTGTCTTATATGTAGGTTGTGGAGTCTTTGTGCCAGAAGCTGTTTTTCTAGTTTGTGTTTGCACAGTATCTAGCACATTAGTGAGTTGGTTCTTGACAAAGGATTGTATTCATAAAGACAATGTAAGTGGTAAATAAGAAAATAATAATGTTCCTTTATTCTGGCAGCTCTTGTTTTCTCCTTATTAACTGAGACACTTAGCCTTTTAGTGCATAAGGCTTTATAAACCTGGAAAATATGCCCCTATATTACTACTAGAGAGAAACAGGGAGAAAAAGTCACTTGTATATTCAGGAAAATAATAACAAAGGTGGGATTTAAATTCTGTTTTTCTAGCTTTTTACATTAACCTTTCTACCATAGTGCTACTCTAATACACAGTACAAGCTCATATTGACTCATTTCACAGTTCATGCAGCTAAATCTCAGTGATTTTAACGCCTACAGAATTATCAAAAAAATCTTTCAGTAAATGTGACTGAGGTGAAGGATATGCCTATTCTGGAAAAGAAAACAAAAACTATAAAGATATTATCTAAACACAGAATAAAGAGCTAGGATGGGGTAGGAGCTGAAGATGGAGAATGGTGAACAAAAAGGGTCCTGGCATGAAAGTAGGTATGGAAGAAACCTGTAAACACATGAAGCCTTCAACTTCTGCAGTCAAGTAATCTTCTTTATTGAGATGAAATTGAACTAAATATAGAATTTGGCATGTGGTCCTGCTTTAAACCTGAATTTTTAGAGGAAAACCTAAATAGAAGAAATTCATTGTGCAACCTTTTTTACTTCTATTTTACAGAAACTACCATGAGGATTTTAATAAATAAAGTGCCTGGACTTATCCAGAAAACTAGAGAAGGTAAATATTGGGGAGATTATACTGTTTTGCTGATTTTCCCAACATACTTGAGCTGTATCAGTGGTGAGAAAGATGCCAGCTGAACGACCCCTTATCTTACTAAGGGTTTCTGGTTTGCACCGTAAATGACAGCCCATTTGGAAAATCTATTCAAGTCCTGAATCAACTTATTCCTGAAAAAGGAAAGGATTAAATTCTTTTTTTCAGAAATACATTTTTGAAATGTTCCTGCATTGCCAGTAATGGCAGCTGAGTATTCAGACTATGTGATGCCAGTTACCTGTCTACCGTGAGAAATTGCTGAGCAAAAAGTTAAACCAGCAAGAGAGAATGTGCCACACTGATGTGGCCCTACAATTTCCACTGCATCGCTCTGATAGCAGTGGTGACTCCTGAATGGAGTTAAGGGAGGAATGCTAAAAGCAATGGCAAAATGGGAGAAAAGATACTGGGACTGGGCTAGCAAAAGAGAGGAAAATTGCTATTACAGAGTTGCAGTGTTAAAGAAGATTCAGGTGAGCTCTGAGTGCAAGGTTTTTATTCAGCTGTGTCAGGAGGAATGCATGTGGTAACATAAAAGCTCTGAAGTGTCAGGCTTTGATGTTCAGGAGACAGACTCCCCTTTCAAGTTGAAGTACAGAACATAGAATTGGTGGTAGAACATGGAAAACTAGCAGTCTGAGGGTGGCAATGACAGGTATTAAGTGGCATGAATGTTGAACAGTGAAAGATCACTTAAACATTTTGACTTAAAAGAAGTCTTAGAACATGGAGCTGATATAGCATTGATAGTTTTATTTATATTTATCAAAAGAAAGTCTGTCCTGAAAATTATCAACCATTAAAACAGGAATTAAACAGCGTATCGGTATTATAAAACTGGCTGCAAATTTTTAATGGAGTTTGCTATTTTATATAACCTATGCATAGTAAAATGTTTGCCATAAAAAAAATGCTTATTTATTCCTAAAGATTTTTTCAGGTACGCATAAATGTGAAGTAATTCCATGGTAATTCCAGGCCATTGAAAGTTTAATTCCATAATACAGGCTCCAGATAGATTATTTGTGCTATTTTATCAGGGTCACCCTGGAATCTTGAATTGTTGTGTTAGCTTAGCTTTAAATGTAATTTCCCACTAGCTGCTAGGATCAGTTTGAAAGATTCAGTCTTGTTTCTGTGTCTTATTATTTTATGAGCAGTTGAATGTCAAGCATCTCCTGGTATCACTAACAGGAGCTGCTCCCTTAACTTAGTGAGAAAAGTAATGACCCTGTAAATCAATTTATGGCTGAGTATGTACTGCTGTGTATTCATGCTGCTACCTGATTGATTCTGGTTGTGAAAGTCACTGTAGAAAATACTTAGCTGTCATTACACATTGACAAGAACAATTGCCATAAACACAAATACCCCCAAAGCCCCCAGACAGTTTTCAGGAAGCTGTCCTCATCCTTTAAAGGTAAGACTTTGCATTTTTAATACTGGAACAAACGAAAAGACATCCTTTAAAACACTTCAAAGCAATGTTGTCTCCAAACTACCATGAAAGCAAGCACAGAAGTAATTTAATATGTGTGAAGATATTTGATAGTTAAAAGGTATCAGTTAGAAGAGCACATCAGCATTTTTCAGGAACACTCAGCAGCAGCATTCAGGGCATGAGATATGTTTTCTTTTTTTGTTTCATGAATTCAGTGTTCCTGACATTAAGAACAGGAGACAAAACATTCAGCAGAGGGCAAAAGGGCAGAAAGTTTGCGTAGTGTTTTCTTGAAGCGATAAAAACATACATCACAGAGAGAGCTGGTGCAAGTCTGAATAGTGTGGTAAAAGTCCTGTCGATGACAGAAAGCCCTGGCACAAATTACCTTGATTCAGAGATCATCAAGGGCTTCATAAGGGAGATAAAGAAGAGGGAAATGCTTGTGATATTCTTACGGTTCTCACCTGTCTGTGGTACCAGAAGACTGTGGGAAAATAAACCTTAATCTAGGAAAGAGGAAGGAAGACTTTATGTCAAGCTATGGTTGTGCCCTTTCATGATGAGGAGCTGGAGGGAGGGGGTGAAGAAAAGTGTGTGCTGGATTGACCTTTTTTTGGGTGATGCACTAGGTCAGAAACTCCCAGGGACTTGCTCACCAAAGGGTCAGCATGCCCTACCTTTAATAGTATGGTGGTCCTGAAACAGACCCAGAAGTATTTCTTGTGTCAATCTGCAAAATGGGCCAGGAGAGCCAGCAGGACCTGGAATTAGTAGTTGTGGATCTCTATGAGCATAAGCTCCCTGCTCCGGAGGGCTGAAAGCTCTGGTCACCTCCATTGCTGGACACTTACCCTTCACTCCCCAGGTGCTGGAGGACACCTTTCACCAACAGAGCCTCCACAGGTAGTAGAGTCTGTTGAGAGCCATCACAGTGGAAAAGTCTGGGTTTGGGCCACATAGAGAGATCTTGGGCTGTTGTTGGGTATTGCTGGAGTGTGAGTAATAGGAGTTTTAAAAGAGAGTCTGTGGGGTATCCTGTGGGTAGCTCATAACGAGCTTGAATGGAAAGAACACTAAGGGAGATGGTAAGAACGTTTGCTGCTATTTATTTGCCAGGCATAGAGATGGAGAAATAAGAGGAATGAGAAACACTTCTTTCAAAAGATAAATCTGAAGACCTTTTTTTGCTAAAACCTTGTGGGATAATTCTCATGCCTGGTATTTTGAAACAAGGACTTTCAAATAAGTAGGTGTATTTTTTCTAAGAGGAAAGACAGTGAGCAAAAGAAGAGACTAGTCTTAATCACCCAACTGTATATTACCACTGAGTTACCACTGACTGGTAGAACAGAACCATGAAGGATCATGCATGGCACTGGTCTCAGCTACTGTCTAGGGCTGTGTCTACTTTCTAGGATTCCTCCCACACCACCCAATGCAGCAAGGATGAAAAAAAAGTTTATTGTCCTCAGGAGCAGCAGCTATTAAGTGTACTCTGGACCTTCCAGGCTTTTACTACATGAATATTGAAGAGCAGGTCATATCCACCACTGAACCTGACTCAAACCTGCTGACACAAGAAGGTTAGTCTTCCTTATCCTCACAACAGGATCTTCCTATACAGTTCTACTGTTATGGGTAAAACCAATAATTGTTCAGATTCTTTGTATCAAGTGACAGGTGTCAATTGTTGTTCTAATAACCATTGACTCCTGAAAAAAAAAAATCAATATAAGAGAGTCTCAGAAACACAATATAAATTGACGACTCCATTTGGGTGTGTCACAATTATCTGTGTATAGAAGAATTATACTTTTAAATGGTATCTTTTATAATCCTAGAAGATGTTGTGATAGAACCATAGAGAATTGAAGGGACTTGCATTAAATGGATGAAAAATTAGTTAAACAGTACCTCTTAGAAAATAATTGTGGTATAAGGTACTGAAATGTCAAGCATAAAACATAAAGAATAAGAAACATAAGATTGGTATATTTTTTTGTCCCAAAGAATACTGGTGTGGTTGCAGATTTACTCAATGCAGTGGAGGAATGTTTTGAAAAGCCATGATCCCAGTAAGATTTCAGGTGACAAAAGGTGAAAAGTGCTGGAGAAAATCCAAATCCATACATTTGGATTTCTTCATACAGGGGCCTCATTTGATGAACATTAAAGAGGCCAAATGCAAATTAATGTGTCTAGGAATTAAGACTGTAACATACCCTTGCAACATGAATTACAGTATCTTGCAGACTTTAAAGATTACGTGAAATTAATTTCTAGTGCACTGATGTGACTAAACCACTTACATAACAGCCCTAAAAAGAAAGGCAGGAGACATAAAGTAAGGAGATGACATTTTCTCTGATTATAGCAATATAAATCCCAGCTGTCTTCATAATGAAAGTTGAAAATTTCCTTTGTTTCATCAAAATGCTTTTCTAAGCATCCAGGAATGCTTTGAAATTTGTAAGACACTTGCTTTTAGAAGCTAAATATTCGGTGGACTTGATCATGGCATGTACTACCTGCCTGAAGAAAAGATCTCTGATGATATTTGGCTCTTGATAGCTGTCTTGGATTTGGCTGGGATAAAGTTAATTTTCTTCTTAGTAGTTGGTATAGTGCTGTGTTTTGGATTTGGGATGAGAATAATGTTGCTAACACACTGATGTTTTAGTTGTTGCTAAGCAGTGTTTATACTAAGTCAAGAACTTTTCAGCTTCTCCTACTGCCCTGCCAGCAGAGCCTGGGAGTGCACAAGGCATTTGGAGGGGACACAGCCAGGACAGCTGACACAAACAAGCCAAAGGGGTATTCCATACCATATGATGTCATGCCCAGTATATAAACTGGGGGCACTTGGCTGGCAGACACCGTGGCTCAGGGATTGGCTGGGCATCGGTCAGCAGGTGGTGAGCAATTGTATTGTGCATCACTTGTTTTGTATATTCTACTTTATTATTATTATTGTTGTTGTCATTATTATTATTATTATTCCTTCTTTTCTTGTCCTACTAAACTGTCTTTAAAGCTCAGTCTATGAGTTCTGCTTTTTTTTCCAGATTCTCTTCTCCATCCCACTGGGAGAGGGGAGAGTAAGCAAGTGACTGCGTGGTGCTTAATTGCCAGCTAGGGTTAAACCACGACAATAGCAAATCACCTAGTTTAAAGCTTCAGTTAAAGAAATTCAGACTCAGAATAAGTTGCAGGTTATCAATGGTAACATTATTTTATTTATCAACTTACTTAAGAAAGTACTGTTCTATCAATACTATCTTGGATCAGTAAGCATAGAAGAGCACAACATAGGAGTACTATAGCTCAAAACAGTGCTGAAGAGTGTAGAGCTTATTTGACTGTGTTGTACAGCATGTGAAATGTGGGAGGTTTGATAAGATAGTTTTCATGCTCCTCTCTAGCTTTAAAATTTCTGACTTTATAAAAGGTGGCCAGACTGGCAGCCCTGGAGCATGAACATTTCCCTTTATCTGCACAGCAGGTACCACATGGTAAGCACCAGTGCACACATCCTCCCCAGGAAGCCTGAATCCTTCCTGTAGGGCTCAATTCTGTGGAAAAGAGGATGATTTCCTGAGAGGTGGCCATCCTGCAGGAGGACAAAAGGGTGGGGGTATACTTAACAAAATCTGGAATACTGTCTATATGTGAAAGGGAATAATTTTACTAGGATTTAGACAGAGGACCAATTCATATAGCTGCTAATAGTCAACAGATGGTAATTACTACTGGCTACTAAAAGCTAGGTCAGATTTGAACACAATGACCCAGAACTAAAATGCTCCATATGCCATCGCTGTGCTGTCTGGTATGTTCACTAGTCATGACCCTCCCACTGAAATAAGGCCTTTCCCCCGCAAGCAGGAAGCTTTAATATTCTCAGTTAGATGAAACAACTGCCTTGACATTTCTGCCCTGCCGTTGGTTTTAGCTTTTGCTACACGCTGTTTATCACACTTTAGTTTTAACCTTGGGGTGCCAAGGGAAAACAAGACACTTCGTGAAAGAGAGGAAGTAATGGAAATAGTAAAGATCCTCTTAGAAGAGAAGCTCTCCCCAAGTCCCTGTCAGCCCATGAAGTACAAGTTAAGTTAGACTTCTTTTTTTCTTCTCACAGTGCCCTTCAAGGTCTTTTCCAAGGCCACAGGTGTTAACCAATTGCTAGGTGATATGAGTCTTCTTGGGTAGTACATTTAATTACAAATCTTTTGGTTAGTTTAGGCTTGAAACTGTCTGGATTTCATCAGTTAGGTAGAATCTGATAAAAATCTAGGTGGAAGGTGTTCATTAACCACATAGCGACCAATACAGCTGCTATGCCTTGAAAAATATGAAGATCGATTATTATTAGGAGATGCAGTATATATAGTAATTTTTTAAACCTAGTCATTTATATGCTCTTCATCACTATGGTATCTTGTGTTTTATACACATGCGTAAAAATACACAGCATTCTCAGGTATTAATTTTCTGCTCATTAGAAGTTTGGAGAAGTTACTGTGTAGTAAGGAGAAAAACGTTGCTTATTCAATTCATAATTAATAGAGAGGGAAGTTTTCTGTATGTAGGAGGTGAACCATGCCTCTTCTGCTCTTCAGTTTCACAACTAAAAAACCACAGTCTCTGCTGCCTAATGTCACACCACAAGGTCATTAGAAGTCCTGACCTAGGCTGAACAGTCACTATTGATTACACTACAGTACCAAAGCCATACATTTATTAATGCATGGTTATTTTTCAGTCTTTTCAGGAAACTGCTTTGAACTGTTAATCATGTTTATGATATGCCATATATATGATTAAGAATTTCCCTGGTAGGAAACCACATATCCATTACTATGACTGCAGATACAGGATTTACTTGGAACCAGATTTGCTGAATGCTGACTTTCTGACAAATATGTATTGAACGTTTTCTATAATTGTGTTTCCTCTAGCTATTATTGTTAAGGAAATACCTGAAAATGCATTTGGTGTCTTCAGGACATCGCTTCTATCTGTGACTGCTGCAGGGTAAGCACTTTCATTTTCATTACTATGCCCTCTTTCTTTACACTACAGCATAAAACTCAAAACCTTGGAAAAAACCTTGTTAGCAAGTATTTTACAACAGTGATGATGTATTTTTTTATTTTACTATACGTAAAGTGCTGCAGCCATGTGTTAATCTTTCCTTGTATCTGTGTGGCAGCTGAATAGATAATGTGAAACTTTTTTTTCTTGTGAAGCTCATAAAATATCAACTAAAAGGCAAATATATGCATGTGCTGTATCAGGAGGTCTTATTAAAAATTTTAAAACAAAGGAAACAATCCAAACAAAGCTCTTTTAATACCCAATCACTTTTAGATAATGCTAACGCATGACAAAGAGCAAGCAAACTGCAAAATTTGCAGCTTTATATATGAGGAAGTCACCAACTGGATAACAAGCCACAGAAGTATCAAAAAGAAAAAGAAAAAAAAAAAAGAAAACCAGGAAAAACCAGAGAAATATTTTCAAAGTAGTTTACTCTGGACTACAAGAAGATGCCTAAGGACTTAAAGTTTCCAGCAAAGTACCATAAGGATATATGGGCTGATACATAAAGCAGAAAACTCAAAGATTATTGTGACTGTCTTCCTCAGCTGTCAGACTAAAAGGTTGAAATTCAGTCTTCTCTTGAGTATCACCACAAGGCCTGTGTTACTTGAACTTCTCTTCAGTTGCTTTTTCCATGCAAGAAAACATTATTTACCCATACTGAATACCAGCCAAATTAGAATAGCTGGTTAAAGGATGTATAATTAAATATTTCTTGGCTGAACACTTTATGTTTTTTCAAGCCATCTGTATGGCTTTCAGTTAATACCTATTACTATGGAGAAGATCTATGCGGTCACACTGCTATTCACACTGATATGACATTTTGTCCACCTGCTTGCTGGTAAAATATCCAGGATAACACCTTCACCCCACTGACATCAATTAAATACACTTTTTTGGAGGATAGGACTAAGGTTTGCTTCTCTTTTCATTTGAAAATTGCCTTTGTTTTATAATGTTCGGTAATTGGGAATCTACAGCAGTCTGTACTTGGCATGAAAAGGTCTTGCTGGGGTTTCTTTTGCTGAAGAAAAGAAACTCCTGAATAAGACTGATTTCTATGTCTGATTATAATTCTTCACTGGGGCTTATCACAAGTGGCCCAAATGCACCATCCTATTAAAAGCTCAGACAATATAATAAATATGTAAGATATTGTGGTTTTGTGTAAGTTTGGAGGCTGTTGAAATGAAGCACACTTTTGTAGCAGAGCTATTTGTAACTTCCTTCTGTTAGAATAGTTAGGTATGATTCCCATCAATCACTAATCAGCTTCAGCTTTCAGACCATTAAGTGCTCCTCTTGCTGTCTGTGGCATCACTTAGTATCTTGTTATCAGATGTCTTGGGGCTAATGTCTCAAGGAAGACAATTGTCAACAGCCACCACAAGCCAGAAAGACTTAAGAGCAGTAAACTGAAGGGTTTAATTCTTTGAAGGAAGTTTAAACATGCAGTCACTCAGGAAATAATAGAGTAATTAGAAAAAGGAAAAGAAAAAGAAAAAAGAACAAACATCCTACATATGTCACTTCAAATGACACACAAAAGATTTTACAATACACAGGAGACTTTGCCACCTCTTCTGCCTTTTTTCTTCCTTTCTTTTATTTTTTTTACAAACTAACATTTTAACTAATGTTAAATCAATTAATAAGAATGTCAACGTAATTGTTCTCTATCTGTGAGTACCCAAACACCAACTCAAGCACAAAAGACCTGGCTGTCAATCAGCACAACTAGAACACTAATGGGTATCATGTCTAATCTTCATGTGCTACAGCTGGGTCAAGTGCACGGGCACAAATTGATGGTTAGGCTAGTGCTAGATTTCCAGTCTTCAACTGACGTCTTAATTCCTCATGCAGACTGTGTCTGAAAGATAATTACTCTTTCGCATGTCAGCTCATTCTAAAGCTGCCCTGAATTCTGCGACTGGAGAAAACAGACAGAGAGAAGGGAGGGGGATTTAAGGGGTGCCGCGGCTGCTCTGAAAATGCGAAGGTGCTGAGCTGAAATTGGGCATCCACAATGGAAAAAATATGAACGGAGAATAATTAAAGATGGCATTTTGGGGTTACAACTGTGGAGTGCCTGTTCTAACTAAAATTAAATTAAATTAAAGCTGAAAGAAACAGCTGCACATTAAGCCCCATTTAATATTGATGCTAACTGAAGTATGGATTTGAGCGAGCTTCTTCCTCAAGGTCTTTGCCTTGTATCACTGCCTTATTGTATAATAAAAAGGATTTCCAGTTAGAAAAGTATAGCAATCACTCATGTATTATTCTTCACTGTATTTTGAGAAGAATATTTTTCCCCTTATAAGCTTCTTCCAGTGATGCCAAAACAGTCAGAGAGACTGCCAAAAATGGAATTATAGTCCCCAAGAGGGGAAAAATCCCCAGTGTTTAAGTGGGAGAATGAATCCCTATAGTTTACTTACACCTGATACTTTAAAAGTAAAGAATTATGTTAAAAATGTTTTTAACCCAAGCTGTTTTCTCAGTCATACTGATTTACTCCACATATATTAGCTTGTTCATAGAGACACTGTTCTCTTTCATTTAGTCAGTTGTTAGTACACTTATATGGTGAAGAATCCTGTCCTGACAGCTTTTCTTACTGGAAATCTGATACCCATGTTGTTAACAAGAAGTATCTTCTCCAGTAGTTGCTTGGGTACCGAGTGGTGTGTATTTAAAGCAGATATCATTGCGTCTCAAATATCTGCACATCTTCCCTGAAAGAAATTAAGCAGGAAACACCTTGTGCTGAACACATTAGAGAAGCTTCCTCATTACTGCAGCAGTAGGAGAGGAAATACTGTTCTCACTTCATTTACATCCGAGCTTCCTGGAACATCGCCTTGCCTAATGCTGCGGTCTAATCACTGCCTAATCATCCTAAACATTTTTTCTTCCTTGTCTTATAAGGTTCACAAAGAAGTTCTGAGAGCTGCCTGCATACAAAATGGGTAACATTTGATCACTTAAGGCAAAAATGCCAGGTTCTTTGTTTTTATTTAATTTCATTAAGGCTAAACTCGTACTGGACTGCCAGAGTGAATACAGAGTTTAAGATTTGATCGAGTTTTCTTTCAAGGATATAAGTGCTTTTAAATTAACCTAGACAATTAAGCAATGGAAAGGATAATGTAATCTATTGTTTACTGATGTATTAATTGCAATACAAAAGGAGGCTATATGAGCTTACACAGCTGTGTACTACAAAATTCAGGAGCAGGGTTAAGAAATACAGACTCATGAGACCCTTTGACGTCTAGAAAGCTGTTATTTTTTTTTTTTTTAATTCCTATGTCCAGTGAAAACATTTTATAGCAATTTTTCCAACTGAAATATAGCCATTTTTTTCTGTTGAAATTGTTAGTCTGCATAACAGTTTGACTTCTCATTGGAAAGACATATTCATGTGAGGCTACAATGAGAATTTGATATTTTCTAGGAAAAGTTTTATTTAGATTTATTGATATTATTTTTCTAGTTGGTATTTTCTTTGGCTTTCCTATTCTCCCCATGTTAGTCATCTGGCAGGACTGTACTGGCTGCAGCACAGTTTCAGGTCTGACTTAGATTACTCTTTTACTAGATTAATTGCCTTTGTAATGATGATTAAGAAACACTTAATGATGTGCTGTAAGAGTTAACTTAACTCTGCTGTAAGAGTTGTGCTTAGATTAGGGTTGTGTTTTTAAAGCTAGTCTCCTGATCAAACCCACAACCCATGCATTGCTGTTACACCAGGGAGAGGTGGTGGACTGCACAAATTTGATGCCTTTCAGAGGCAAACACACTTGAAGTGCTTGTAGGGCAAACCCAGCACACTCTGAAAGCTAATGAGCATTCAGTCCCGAACACCTGCCAGAGCCCAAATGCGCATAGCTGAAATAATCACTAGCACCAGCTCTCTTGCTCTTCACATCCAATCCTGATGAGCTACAGCTCCTATTATTGTGACGTGGTTATTGCTGGCATGTCAGCAGCTTATGCAATCTAGGGTTGCCAAGTGAGAGACAGAAAGATGCCCCAGATCTGTGAAGTGCTGGTGATCCATCAGACATCAGAAGGCGGGTGAAAAAACCATCACAACATACAGATCTATTCCCACACTAGCAAAAGGAACGATAACAAACAATTATTTCACATTTAGCCTAAACATTATTTGGTTAAAATAGTGGAAAACACCATGACAAATCTTTAGGTTTTCATTAATGACAGGGTGTGGTCTGTGGATTTTTTCAGGAAAGTCAAGTAGACTTTGGACTAAAAAAGGTTAAGGAATACTGTCCTTGGAGGTGCTTCTGGACAACTGTCCCCTCTTTGCCTGTTCAGCATGACTGTGAAATCACTATGATGATTATTAAGGATGACATGGGCTCAACTTACTGCGAGAGTGAGAGAGTGTCTGTATGGGAACAAACTGACTGAGGGTTAACTGCCTGAGGCTCTACCCAAAGTACATTTCAATAAAGTTTATACAGTGAAAAAAGAAAATAAATCAGAAGACATCACAGCATTTTTATTAGCTCCTGTGATTAAGAAAATGAACATGTTATTGTGGTAGAGGTTCAGAGCGTACATGTCACCACATGCCTGGCTACAGCTAGACTAGCATGTGAGTATATTTTGTCATTCACAGCTCATGGAAACAGTGCAAGTTTCCTATACAAATTAGCATTGCAGCATATATTTCTGTTCTGGCAACCTCAGCACAAGAATATACCTACTTACAGAGAGAATAGCCTTTCTGTAAGGTCCACTGATAAAAATTTCTGCAGAATCTTTCTGCCTTCTTCTATCTTCCTTTGCTATGCTGGCACAATAACAATTAATCATACTTTGTTTTAATTAAGTTAATGTAATTAATGGATGTTAAAGCATTTGGTGTTACTGTGTCTTCAAATACATTGTTTTAACAATTTGTTTAACAATGTTCTGGCTTTGAGGGAAACTGCCTTCTGATCTGCGTGTTGTTTTCCAAGGTATCTAGCTTTAGATGTATTTAAAGATCTACTGAAGCTAAGAAAGAGAGGAGTTAATACAAGGTATTAATTTTTCTGCTTTTGCCTTTTTTTTCCTTCAAATTCCATTACTCCATTTTCTAGCACTGGTTCCAAATTTTTAAGCATTATCAAAATTTTATAAACCAAACAAATAACCCAATGAAACAATGAGAACTCCCACTTAGACATGGGACTAAGACAGCCTAGTGTCCTGATAACAGAGGTTGGTAGGCTAGCACCTCTATGACAACAGTATTTGCACTGTGAACAAATCCATTTATTTCAGGCAATGGGTGGGATCCTGCTCTTTTCTGCCCATCTGTTAAAGTGACTGTCTCCACATATTGAAATGTAGAGGAGTGTTTATAAGCATTTCCTTAACCATTTGAGGGAAAACCATCTGAGTTAGTATAAAACACTTACTTAAATTGTGAAGACTAGCCCAGCTGATTTTGGCTGAGGAAATCCAGAAGTACTCAAGTATAGGGATGTATACATCAAGGCAGGCTAGTAGACAACAACTAGAGAGGAATGGCAATAATTTATACACTGGACAGTATGTTTTTTTAATAGAAAGTAAAAATTTCAATCTTAGAATGAAATATTTAGCATAGACTTTGTCTGGTTTGTGCCATACCACTCTTTCTTTTATTATTTGTAACATAAGTGTTTTCTAATTTAACTCTGAGGATGATTAGACTTAGGGTATCTTTGCTTTACATTTTTTAGCCAAAGTCAGTAACAATGTCCCAGCCCTCATGTTTCGTCTTCAGTCACCTTTCATTAAAAAACTACTTTTTTTTTTAATATCTCTGCTTTGCTGTTTTTAAAGCCAGTTAGAATCCTTCAGCGATCTGATGTTTTACAAAGTTCTCTACCCACATACATTCTAGAAGAGGTGGTTTAGGTACACCTTCTACTCATGGGTTACATAGGAGAAACACATTATTGAATGGAATGGGAGTATATAGCTGTACTTTAATGAGTGAGTCAAACAAGGCTTTGCTATATAGGACATTTAGGACCCTTGGAAATCCATTATAAGCCTTCTCTGCCTGAAGTTACCATTTTACAGGTAAATGCACTTGAGAGGGACAATGAGGTCAAATAAGTGCTAGAAGCTAAAAATCCCTCAGTTGTGATTCTGCCACTACTTGCAGTTTGCTACATGAAATTCAGTGAGTTATTCGTCTGTGCTTGAAATTACTGATCCTTAGCACAGAGATAAGAAAACATGCAACATCCAGCTAATGGAAATATTCTCATATTTAATTAATTGCACAGTTCTTTCACGAGAAAATTTGCTTTTGTATAAAACTCCAAGATCCCATCCCCACCTAGAATTATTCAGACACTTACAGGCATACTTTCAAGGTAAATCAAACTAAAATATGAGTAAGATGTTCCTATTCCAAATAGCTTTAAGGTTTTGACTATTTTTTATGTATAGACAGGCTATACAAACATTAATGTCCCACGTTCTCTTATTTTAAACTGAGTTGCAATCAGCTATTTATATTCAGAAATATATATACTGTTAAAATAGGGCCTTAACAGTAATATTGTCAAATTATACCAAGGGCATTCAATGAGCTTTCTGGAATTAACAACTGTAAGCTAAGCAGAATTCAGTCCTTTTTCAAAACCACTAACAAACTTCAACCAAAGAGTCCTCTGGACATTTCTGTGTGTGACATACTTGTATACACTATGTTAGGACTACTAAATATTTTAAGCAAAAAACCTGTTAATCTGTCTTTACGTACCTCTTTAAAAGTCCTTTACTGAGGGAGAGGTGTCAGCAGACTTACTCTCTTACATCACTCATTAAATAATCCAGAACAAAGTCAGTAGTTACATAGGATTCAGATTTCCGTCCTCTCCCTTCATTTTAGAAAAATACTACTACACTTGGGTGAGGAAACCAGTGGCTTATACCTCTTAAGTTCAGGTGCAGAATTAAATCTTTTTAGTTCTGCCTGATAACCTGCCAGGTACTCAGGAAAACAGAAGCCATGAGCAGCTCTTCAACCCATGGCCTTCTGCAGTTCAGCAGCAGCAGTTTCTTCAGAAGCTGATGACATTCTGGGTAGTCACTGCAACCTGAACATCACAGATAGTGGTGATATTAGAGCACTGAACCCCAAATTCACCTGTCCACATTCAACTGCCAAGGTGGAGTGCTGATATGCGTTCTGTAGGTGCCCCTGCATCATTTTGCAGAAATGACTAGACCACTATGACTTGAGATATTCAGAGAGAATATCTCGAACTAAGAAACTGAGAGCTAAACATTGATAAAGGAGTAGTTAAGAACCTACCTGAGCACTCATGAACACTAGATCTGGAGATATTAGAAAGTTCAGGATTGGTTTTTACACAAGCAGAGAGAAGAATTACTCTGTCTGCTACAGGCCAGTGTTTTGTGTCAGGCTTCCTCTTCTGTTTCATTCTTCTTTAGCTCATCTACATTTTGGTAATCCCTAAAGCAGGTTTTGCACAGTAATTGGTGTTTGTGAAAATATCAAACCTTGATTGCTGTGTTTAAGGTACTACATATATATGGCTTCATTTCACCTCTGCCCACTAAAAATTAGTTTAAATAGGATTTTGAAAGAGAAAAATTGTAATTTAAGAGAGTGGCTTTAGGCCAAAATTCCTTGGGCCCCTACTGCTTGAAGCAGCACCTAGAATCTTGTGTTCGGTATGAAGATATGTTACAGAGCAGCATGTTGAGGAGTGGGCCTCTTGGGATGTGATTGCCAAACTACCATTCTGTTGAGCACCGAGCCATCAGGATGTGAGGACAGGGAATGCTGAAAAGAAGGAATAGCTTTAGCTCAGCATACAGCTGTCATTCATGACTTCTTTGATAGCATGCTTTTACATTTATATATTTAAAAAATAATGTTTATCTGCCATGCCTGCAAGTAACTTGTATGAAAACACCTGACATTCCTTCTAGTAGGGGGCAGGGATAAACAAATGTATTAACTAGTCATTACACTGAATACTGTGATTCACTGAACAGTACAAGCAGCTCACTTTACATGTGGCTCGTATTTCATATACCCTAAGAATTCATTTAGAAACCCAAAATGTTTTCATTTAGAACTTACATATGTTTCAGAATACTCTGCTAGAAAGCGCTCTATACTGTTAGGAACATTGATCTCTGGTCATAATCTTAAACTTCAGTTACTTCTGTTTCTGCTAATTGTCCAGGGAGAACTGTACTATCCCAGAGGGAGATAACTTCTGAATTATTGTCAATACACTCTCATGAAATTGATTGTAATGTCTTGAGCTGTATGATATTAACTACATGTGGTTGCATTTTGCTACATCTATCACTGATTTATGTTAATCTAATTCTTTTTTTTCACAGCAGAGTATTTTGAGATACTGCCTTATGGCAAGTGTTACAGTATATAAGGTATGCCCTGCCACTATTGGTCTCCCAAAAGCCTTTTCTGTGATAAATTGAACACTTTCCCTCAGTATATCTAATTTCAGTTTCACAATCAGCAGTGTTTCAGTTTATTGTCTGTTTTTTTACCGTGGTGGTTTAGGTCCTAGGATATTCTGCCATTGCTTGTTAACATTTGTAAAGAGTATATTGAACATTCATTCAGCTGAAGTGTCTCCTATATGCTTATTTTGAGACATTATAATTTCAAACTGGGAAGTTCCCAGGGTATGTTGCATGTTTTCTGCTCCCACTCCCTCCACCTTATACTCCTTTTAGAAAACAACCATTTACCTGGAGTTTTAAATATATGTAAAAAGACTTTCAATGCTTTTTTGCTAGCTACAAGATTAAATTTAATTAAAATCTGGTATTGTTCTAGGACAATGATCTGAGACAGTTTAGGAATGGGGAGTAATACATTCTTTTTTCCTGATTGATTTGAACCTTGAGCTTTGAAATGCAAATGTGTTTTTATATTTTAGGTGGCAGAGTCAAATTTGTGTGGTTTACAGTTGTTCATTGTATTTAGGAAGACTTTCATGATGAGCCAGCATAATGATTGTATTTGGATGTAGTAGCACAGCATGGATGAAACGGGGCTCTGGGGCAAGGAATGAAATTTTGTACCCTGTTCAACTGTGCTTGATGCTGGTTTTCTGCCATCTTCATAGTTTGGCAGCTGGCTTTGGCCTGCAATCCCTCAGAGAGCAGTTGTACCGCATATGAGGGCATCCATTTCTGCAGCATTGTGCGAAGGGGAGGGAAAGGGTATAAGGTGCATTTGAGAGTGCTTTTCCCTCTAAATGAATTTCCTTAAAATTTAGGAGGTGGAAAAAGGAGATCATTAATTGGTATGAGTTATTATGGCTAGAAGGACTGTTATCTGGTAATCTCTGGAAAGAATTTCATGGTTGCAGCAGCACTGGGTTGCCACAGAGCAAAGAGTAAAAGTGGTGCAAGTGCACACATGGTAGGAAAAACCATAAAATCCTTCTCAGAAAATATCTGCAGGTTCCTTTGTAACCCAATGTAAATACTCAGATCCGTTTTATGTTAGTGAGTGTATTTTTTAGTCACTTATTTTTATCTGTGTGAACCTAGGATCAGCCCCTTGTTTATTGGTGCTGTCTAGTTTTGCTTATGGTTTCTCTTACAGCAGGAACCAGAATTCTCAATCATCATCAAATTAAATATGAGCATTCTCTTCTTCAGAGAGTTTGCATTTCCTTTTGACGTCAAGACGAAGACTATCACTGACCCATGGTGTCTATACAAAGACTCCGGCAGATGCTATAAATGTCGGTAGACTACAGAGCCTTTGTTGCTTTAGTTAATCTAAGGATGAACAGATAGTAATATATTGTAGCTTCCTTCCTTGCTACATCACTGTGTGGAAAAGGTAGGGCTCATTCTCTCCTACCTACATAACAGTACAGTTAGGCTCTATCTGAGCAACAAAGTTGAATTATCCAATTTCAGCATTTGCAAATGGAGGTGCCTGCTGTGTATTGTGACAAGGACTGTCCTTTAGGGTGTGTGAGCAGAAACCAGTAGCTCTGACAGTTTTGTTCATTAGCATTTGCCTGTGGGTAGTGATCAAAACTGACTGACATGCCAGAATGGATATTTTCTGCACCAATTTTTTGATTTTTAACACTCTGGGCATTTTGGAATATTTCTTCAAATGTCCCAAACCCTGGATTTTCTATTGCATTAAAATTAACTCAGTAGTGCAGATGCTGAGGTGGAAAATACATATACTTCATGCTTGCTGTGAAGCTGATGATAAGGTGCTCTAAAGCTGATGATAACAGATAATATTTCCAAAGGACTGTCTGTCAGCCTTGAATAAGTGGAACAAGGTATGCCCCAATCTCCTTACCTTCTGGCTAATGTTCCTGTGGTTATGAACTTCTCCACACTAGAAATTGCTTTCTGGGAAAATTGGATCTATGAGGCGTGTCATTCTGCATCATGGGAAGGAAATAAACCAAAAGATCTTCCATTATATCTTATCCTCCTCTCTTAACCCCAGAAAACACAAACAAAGCTTAAAGAGAAGAAAGAAAGCGAGAAAATCACCACTCGTTTCCTATGTTTTCCTTTGATTACTTCTTTCCTGGCCCTCCAGTGAAGATGTATAGTAATCAAAAAGCATAGTGGTGTAATGAAAATTAAGTTAGAAGTCCCAATCCTGAAATTCATTGGTATAGGGCTCAGACTAATTTCTCATTTCCATGTCATAGCGATGCTGCCTGCTCAGTTGATATGGCGGTACAGTTACTCTCTTCTGCTTCACTGTAGAGACCTTGCTGCAGAAAGCAGGCCACCCAAAGTATGCTTTAGGGTGATGAAATCCTCTGCCTCTTAGTGCCAGTTCTGCATATGGAAAGATAACTACACTGCTTGTTTCAGAAATACCGTTCCCCTCCTAACAAAATCCCACTGTAGTTGCCATCATTTTGACAGAAAAGGTGAAATATTTACCAAAGGGCAATTCACCATTGGTGCTAATTAAAGAATACTGAGCATATAATTCCAAATCTTTGCATTAAAGGATTGTCTTATATTATAACAGTAAATCTTTACATTAGGCAACCTAGAACAATTCTTTCCAAGGAAATATAACTTTCTGAAATGCAGGCATAATAATGCTACAGTACTTACTGTCAACCAGGAAGACAATTATGTAGACTAAAGCAGCACGACGTATCAGTAGAGGACAAGGTTTTCTCTGATAATCTCACTTGACCACTGCATCTGTAACTAATCTTCATTCCAGCTCTTCTGTGAGATTGATTAGAAGAGGCCAGTTCTCAGTTTTACACTGAATGAGTTTGATTTATTGGGCACTCTTCTGTCAGGAAAAAAACAAATGTCTTCTATCCCAGGAAGGTGAAATGAAACTTAGAGTATTTTGCTGTTCCCTTATATTATAATATGTGAGCTGTCATTTTGCCCAGCTATATTTTTCTTTTTAAGCGATCTGTTTTCTTAGTTTTTTCTGTTCCTTTCAGATAGTTTTGAAAACTGCTTTCATGCCTAGGATATGAAGAATCACAGGACAGCTTTACAAAGGTATTTCTCTCTGTTCTCCTCTTCTATCTTTACCGCAGTTATGCATTTAGCTACACTTAAACTTTATTCATGTGCTTATCCATACTTTTCAGGCTAAGAAATGCAGAGTATGTTAACAGGATATTTGTTTCCCTGTGTAAAACTTTAAAGGTTACTGCTAAAATGTGCTACACATTGCTATTTTTTAATTGAATGAAGGGAACCTTGCAAATCAAAAGCTGCAATTTTTTTTCTAGAGGTATAAACAAAATTCTTGCTTCATTCTTATTTATGGAATTGTATTCAGGCGCTAGAAATGTAGATGGAGCCATCTGGACAAATAGTCATGAGTTTTAAGCATGAATAATATTAATACTAGAAGCAGATTTTTTTGCTATTCATAGAAAACAGAAATACTACATGTTTAGCTAGCCAGTCATGTTGTGTTAGTTACAGACAGCAAGTGTGCAGTTGGCTTCTCTTCTGTATTCTAACTGATATCCAGGATGATGGTTATGTGAGTTTTAACGGTTGGGGGATTTTGGTTTTTTACATCTGCCATGACTTCTTGGGAGACATCTAGAGTCACAGAATATAAGATCAAGCTTATCAACAGAAAATAATTGAGTTCCCAATTAGTATTTTTAGAATGCCTATAATTTACCAACCTTGACCGTCTGGCTAGCTCTGATTTTCTCTTTTTCAATGTCAGTTCCCCCTGTTTATCCTTGGCCAGTGATCTCCTTTAGCCTCATACTTTTTCAGCTCTTTCATGGACTTGTAAGCAACGCTTACAACTGAATGTACATCCTAACCACATTTACTATTCAGTAAACAAAGAGTTTTGTGGGCAGAGCATTTTTAAATTGATTAGCTGAGGTAAGAGTATTCATTGATCACACAACCGTGTTCACAAAATGAAACTCAGCACAGCAGTTAATTCATGACCAACTCAGATTCTATTAGGAAGGTCTATTGAAAATATTGTTATTATTGTGAGTCCCAATTAATAAGTATAAATTATTTGTTTCCTGAAATAAAGGAAGTAGGATTTTCAGAAGGTCTAGTCTCTCTGTTTCAGTGGAAAATTTAGTAAATCATATCACCAAAGAACAGCAGTTCCAACTCATGAATGTTCTGGAAGCAATCTGTAACCATGATGGACTATTTTAGTCTAGACATAGGGAGATTCTTAGTGAGAAATCATTACCATAATTATTTTGGATATTAGATACCAATTTTCTATTATTAAGACAGAAATTATATGTCTGTCTTAACATTTCATTTCTGTATCAGTTTTCAGATACAAATACATAAAAGAGTCTTATGAAAGTAATGTGCCTGTGCCACAAAACTTCTCTGAAAACTGTTTCAAAGATCCATTATAGACTATGTTATTCTGGCATTTTTGTTAAGCATTTAATCACATCTCATCTCTCTGGAACAAAGATTCTTGTTTTCAGTCTGTAACAGTAAACAAACCAGTAAATAATGAAAAGCAGAAAAGGAAGAAATGTTTTGGTGAAGAAAGGGTTGTTGAAGCGTCAATTTGTTTTCAAATAAAATTTGCTGTTCTATGAAAAGGGAGGAGAAGTTTTCTGCACTTCTTTACCAGATACCTCCTACTGTTCTAACTGTGCTCTGGTTTTCCTGATTTTCTCCAGGAGGCAAATCTGAGTGAGGTGATCAAAGATACACAACTACTTATTATTTGCCTGAGCATTAGGTTCCACACACTTAATATTGATACTATTTAAAAAGCTTCTGTTCCCAGGTTTATCTACCTTTCTGATGGACGTTTGGGTCCTAAGGCTGTCTCCACTGCTATTGTTGAACATATAGAACCAGGCCTCAGACATTTAGCAAACTGCATTCTAAATGTTAGTCCAGGTACATTTAGGGGTAATGACAATCCAGTGCTACAGTCATGAAATAAGCTGGCATAATAAAAAAAATGAGTGAAGGTCCATCACATCTTACTGTAATGTTAAACAGATATTAATCATGATAATTTATGGTACAGCTTAACTAATATTTGGCATAAATTGCCATCTAAAGCCATTACCAAATAGTAAGGTAACCACCATCAGCTAGCAGTATGCTTCAACCTTTCCTTGGTGATCAGATACAAATCTGCAGTTTTACATCCACATCAATATTCGTTTCTATCTACATTCCTACTGTTTGAAACAATGACTTGCACATTTTTCTATTACTCATCTTGCACGCGGGTGGGTTAAAAAACCATCACCCATTCAGTTCCTTAAAGTACTTGTCATTATTCTGACTGAAATATCATGAAGGCATTGAATTCTGACATTTGTGTTGTTAACTGCACGAATGATGAAAATGCAGTTCCTAACATAGCAAATAAATGATGATCCTTTATTTCAGTATTTGTGCCAGACTATTGCATCTTACTGTAAAACAGACAAACTGTAAAACCTAGTGGATCATATAATTATAGTTGAAATACAGTAGAGAGAAAAAAGAACATATTTAAATGCCCTTTTTCAGATGAATAGCTCAGCAATGTACGCTATGTAAGCGGTAACTGTGCTGAATGCAGCAAATTCTGTGTACTGCTAAAGCAAATTATTCAAGAAACAATGGTCATGAAAACTCTTTCAGAAGCCGATTACACAATCAGCTAAATCCAGATATAATAGTCTTAAATACCAGTACATCTTAATTTCAAATTGGGCTTAAATTCTGTATTATGTTATGCAGAAAATATGGCTAGAGTTATACTTACTATTTCATTCTAAAGTGTCTGGCTTTGTAGTGAAGCTGGACATACATTTTTCAACAAAGTACTTTCTTTCTTTCCTTTTTTTTTTAAATAGAAAAAATACCAGCAGTCAAGAGACTTCATTCTTCCTGAGTTTTAGAAAGCTCAGACAAAATACAAGACCCCAGTAACCAAAATCTACCAAGCACGAAAACTGTAGTGTTAGAAAGCAGTTTCACAATTACTTTCATTTGAGCCAGAATTTCCTATAACCTGGGAGATCTTCTAGGAGCCAAGTGACTTCTTTCAGCTTCTATTATAGCTGATAAATTAGAGTAAAAAGATTCCCATGGAGTCCTTGCAAACTGGATCATGTCCCTACTGTGTTCCTGTAAATAACACTAGGTCTTCAGCTTAATCCTGTCAAGACTGGGAGAGGAACTCCAATAATTTATTTGATTTATTATTTTGTGCTGTACATTATCCAGAGTATCAGAGGGAGAGAAAAAAAAAAGTAATTTGCTAAATGCATATTTATGCTATTACAGGCAAGTAAATTGGGAGTGGTACACTGACATGTAATGCAGAGAAGAAACAAGTTAATAATTAAGATAAGGAAGTTTGAGTTACTAGGAATGGTGAGTAAATTATACAGTGTATAAACATTTAGAAGTCCAACCTAACAGAAATATCAGAAAAGATGGGAGCTGTCTTTAAGAAACCTGCTTCTTATGACTTCACTTTGCAGTCACATGGCTCATAAAATAGTTAATATGCAGTCACTCATAAAATAGTTAACAATATTTGCATCAATTTTTAGCTGCTAGAACTAAGTTGCAGCTAATATTCTGAATGTGTTTTTTCCATAACCTGTTACTTTATATTTTAGAACTTTTAATTCATACAGGAGAACAGAATAGTGTAAACCAAAGGAAAAGATTATATATAAACTTGTGTATGTTATGTACTTGATGTGGAACAGACTTTCTGGTTTGCATGCTTATATTTGACATTTATTCAGTGAAATGTTTATTTTGTTGAAGCATGTCTCTCTTTGACTCTTGAAAAATCTTTTAGAGCACAAGTTGACGAAATATATTCCTCGCTAGTTTTTTAGTAGTTGTCATGACCCTTGTGATCAAATTGAAGTATTTGAAAGTCAAGATATACAACGGAGTAAAGGTGAGGCTAATACTTCATGTAATCTGACTGGTTTTTTGAAGAGTATGCATGAGTTATCAAGCTGTTGAAGCACAGGAAGTAGCAGTAACATTTTCATCATGAACAGTCAGTCTTTCATTTCCAATTTTACTCTATGAGAAGCAGGTTTCCATTACCGACACTGAAGATATTAATTCATCATATCAAGGACCAGTTTAATTATACACTCAGAAGGAACTTGATAAACTGTAATTCACATGTTCTCTCTCTGTATGGCAAGTTAATTTCTATAGTTACGTATTTTTCAGAAAGACAACTTTTTTGGAGGGATGGTTATCAAAATAGAGAAAATTAACAAATAAAACCACTAACAAAACAGTTAAACTTTGATAAGAAGCCTATTTAAGATTTAGTACTGTGCCTCTTAGCAGTGGTACTCTGGTACTCTGACGCTTAGATGCAGCAGTGAATAGGCTTCTCAAAAATACCTGTGACAGAGGCCAAATTCTGATTTTAGTGATATTGCCATAAGCCATAATAATCTTATGGCCAGAGAAATACGTATGTGTCTGAATTCTTCAGAATGTTTTTTTAAAACTCAGTGGACATGGAGATGAGCTTTATCTATTGACTATCTTGTGTTTCACTTGATATCCATTTCCTAAAAGATTCTTCCTTCTGCTTTAGGAAATTATCTTCAACGCACAGTATTTGATTACCTCATCTGGTTCTAGATAGATAAAATAAAAATAACCTAGTAGATCTGTGCTCGTTATTGCTTGGTAGCACACTGACATTTAATGAACAGCACCAGTGCTCATTCTTTGCTCATTTTTTACAAGCTCTGATGCTTGCATTTAACACCATTTTATTTCAGTGAAGCCCCACAGCAATCGTCAGGCAAGGTAGGCTTCTTATGTGCATCTTTCTGGACTTCAAGTAGCTACTTCAAGATGTGGTTAATGTGCTGTAAAAACTGCAGAGAGGTTATTTGTTAATCTATTTCTGATAAGTTTTGAAAGAGTTGCCATAAAAAGAAATATATGGGAGGAGGTCACTGTTGATTATACTGTGTATGACATTCACAGTCCCCGATCAGCATGTGAAACCATGTAGATATTCATGCATATGTATCTCATCACCTAGAAGAAAGCAGATATTTCTGAAATTAATCATCCTTTTGTAATCATTCTTTACTGAACATATTTAATGAAAATGGCCTACTAGACAAGGAAGTTCAAAGACATATGGCCAGACCAAGATCTCTGCAGGATACTGCCTAAGCACCTTGAAATACATGGGTGTGTTCACCACACAGGACAAGCAGGCTAAGGATATGTGTCCTTAAACATTAGTATTCATTATTTGTGTGCAAGTACTGTTGTGCTTTCTGTGCGATTTATAGAATTACAGTTTTCAGGTAACTTCATCTGGTAGATAAGAGAAATCATAAATTGACGGTAAACAGAACGTCACTGTGGTGGCATTATTTGTGTTAAAGATACCACATCTTCACTGGAAGCCTAGCAGGAAGATTAGGAGAGCAAATGACATTGTGTATTAGTTCTAACCATTTCTAAGTTTTTTCATTTTCCCTTAAATCTGCATTGTAATTTACATTCACTTTCAACTCAGTAAACAGAGATTCCTTTTCCTTTTGAATGGGTATCACTAAAAAGCAATAAATATGTGAATCCCCTGTGCTCTGTTATCCGAGGTTCTTGAAGTGTAGAATAAAACCAGTTGTTATTAATCTAATAGTTGTACTGGAAACATTTAGTGTGTTTACTTGAGCTAAGGAAAGTTGACATAACTTACAGAAATTAGTTGAGGGAGTATATTCTATACAGCTCTCTGTAACATCTGTATTTGCTAGCTACCCTTCTAGACCTCATTTAACATGTATGAAATTTAATCAAAGTTCTCTGGATTAAAAAATAGCCATGGATGAATCTGTTCCAAATATAAGATTCTAAAAGTTTTTCTCAACTGTGAATTAAGCCAATTTCGTTTTTCCCTTTCCCAGCTCTTTCTCTGGGATTTTTTTTTTTTTTATTCATCATTACATTGTCTTAATCACCTTTAAATTATCTTGCCTTCACAACAAGCCTGTAAAATCACTGAGTAAAATGTCAAAGTCCATAAACGCTGGTATGCCCTCAGTTTTTGTAACACCACTACTTCACGGTTTAGAAATTGTTGTGGTAAAGCTTCTAACAGGGATGTAGTTCTGATGTTAAAAAGATGTTAATCTCAATGCAACTCATTAAGATGAGCTCTAATTAAGACCAACTTTGAAGGTAAATTTAGAAAGGGGATTTGGCTTTTAAGTGGATCTCTGCAGGTTTGCTTCCCCCTTTCAGTTATTTTTGATAGTTGTATAATCTCCATGGAGCTGCTGTCTAATATTCAGATCTGTTTCAGTGCTTAACTTTCTGTCAGAAGATTCCTACCTGCCTTCTACCAGCTGTGCACTCCACATGCCTGGAGCCATTTAGCTTTAGATGCTGTTGGGAATGTATGACTACATCAAGTAAGAGTTTTAGGAGCCTTGGATTCTGGACACCAGATAGGAATCCAGAAGCATCCTGCTATGTTTGCCCAGATGCTCGGACTGGCATTTTTTCCTTCTGCCCAGCATTGCCCCAGATAGATTTCTGCTAAGGATTGGCAAGGTATAGGCAATGCAGTATGTCTCTAAATTAACATGCACCATCAGCAGGCTCCTCTATGTGATCCCTATTGCAGATTCTTTTTGCAGTCCTCAGCAGTAAAATAAATGGGTGTGTTACGCTGCTCATTTCTCTCCCCCCTTCCTTTTCCTTCCCTTTCCCCTTCCTGCTCTTGGAGGGCTACACTACCCAGGCAAACTAATTTAACTGTCTACCGTGAAACCATTTGCAACAGAGTAGTGAATTCCTTCTTATCTCAAAATATAGATATGGAAATGGAGCCATAAAGACACTAACTAGCAAACTTTGGTCACACCACTGTTTTAGAAAACAGACAGGATTGTACTGCAGTAGCTTTCCACTCTAGAATAAGTTTTCTCACAATGCAATTAAGCAGGTAAAAAGCTTTATGCTGAACCAGGGACACAACGAGCATTTTGCAGAAATGCTCCATAACAGTAAAAAGTTGATTTACTGTAACTATTTTTCAGTTTCTTCTTTTCCAGTTTTCCTTTGCTATTTTCCATCTGAAGTACGTTAGTTACTATGGAAACAGCAATGTCATTGGCATGGGTTTAAGCATACTGATGTCCACCAGTACAGTAATAAGCCAATTTCTTTCATGATTTAGAATATACAATATGGTTTGGGAAATACAGAATTTTAGATGGTAGAATACAATGAAAAGATGGCAAGGGTCATAATTTTCACCTTGCAAAGAAAAAAAGTCATGATCATTCTATATTATAGAAGTTTTGCCTGAAATTAAACATCGGTTGGAAATAAACGGTTGCGTATTCTCCTATTTCCACATAAATAGTGGCAATAAATAATTTAGCTTGAGTTCTGATTTTCATAGTTCCCATGATTATAACTTAGAGCAACAACTTCCAATGTGGATGTTTGCTCCGGGAAGAAGAGATTTTATGTTTTGTGATCCTGTGTCAAGATGCTTTGCTTTTGACAGTCTCTCACTTGCATGTTTTCTCAAGGGCTTGCCTCAGGATTTCAGAAGTACTTTAACAGCCAGCTCTATGTTGGCCTGTTGTTTTGAGTTGGAGGTGGCCTTGGTACATTCTTAATGCTGTGTGGAAATATAAAAGGTAAAAAAGAAAAAAGTTATTTCCCAAATCACCTGTACAAGGTTTCTTCAAAGAATCCTTACTGGGTTTGGAATGAGACTGCATCATTTGTCAATATAAGAATTTTCCTTTCTTCCATAAATGATAAAATTCTGTCTGTTGCTAAACACATGCAAATGCCACTGAAAGATAAAGAATCACTGACCAGAATTTCATGGTGGGTCTCAAAATAATCCTACCAGATATGCTATGGCCCAGAATTTTTGTGATATTTCACCTACCTTGTATGTGTATGTAAGCAGGGGGTGGGTCTCTGTTATATCTTACGCATGTTTTTGCATATAACCCCTTCATTTAAAAACTTTGAATGTTGTTTAGGTTTATTTCTGCATGTGGATACTGTCCACATTGTTTGTCTCTACCATCTTTTTATAATAAAAGGGTTAAGTTCTGATGAATCCTGAGTTGTCTAATAGGTCATGTACAAAAAAGATGGTTATGTTTTAATTTCCAGCTCACTAAGTGGTTAAGAATTTCCATAGAGAATAATAAATATTCACTACAACAAAATATATACAGTTTTAAAATTTGTGGGCTAGTAGCTCAATATAAAGAGACAAAGTAAAGAGTAGTGCAAAGTTCTACTGAAAAGTTAACTTTTGGAGAAATTAATTGTAGATTCATTAGGCATCAAATATGAGACTTAGAAACAGGATGAGTTTTCTATTCCTGGAGGAATGTCCAGGTATAAACTTATTCTGTCTTGTTAAAGAAAAATTGCAGGACTTGTCATTTATATGATGAACTTTGGCTTCGTAACTGTTTTCAGGATTTGAGCAATTAACACTGTGAACTTTAGTCTTTGCTTCATTTGTATAAAATGCATTTGAAATAACAATTTTTTTGCATTTCATTTCAAAGTTTACCATTTGACGTCCTGGTAAGTGGCACAGTTCTGTTTTCCAAACTGTTGATCTCTTTCAAGTACATTAGCTTCAGATGTTCATCTGCCTGTAGATTGTATTCAGATTATTGACATTTGCAACAAATATTCTGCATACTTTGATCTGAAATCACCTCTAGCTGTTGATCTCATTCAGTCCTCCTTCACTTAGAGTCCTCTAAGCCCTTTCTCTCTAAGCATGATTATGAAAAACAGTTGTTCTTCACTTTACTGGCTACGTCTCTGCCAGTTTTTGTTGTCTTCGTCTTAGCTACTACTGTTTCCTGTCTCACCTCCCAACACCTCATCTCTTCCATTTGCCTTAAATGGTATTTCCAATATCTTGTTTCTATCATGCCTTATTCTATTCTGTGTTGTTATAAATCAGTGAAGCCCAAGGCTGTTAATCCTTCCTCTGTGGAAGAATATATTTATGCAGAAAGGCCAGTGTCAGCTCTACATTCTCTACAATTGCCAATAATTAACTACATTTTCTGTAGAATACCTAAGGCTCCTTGAATGGCTGGAGGTCCCTGCCAGGCTGTTGCATTATTTACAGAGTAATTCTGTACTGGGACTGCATTAACAATTTTAGACTGGAAAATATTTACATTAGGGCATTTTTCATTTACCTCTTCAGTGGCACTGAAAAGGTGGACATTTCAGTAAATAATAAGGATACATAAGAAAACAGTGAACTTTTGTTATAACCCTAGCTGAGTACAACTTCATATGAAGAGCAGCTGCTGCAACTATTAGGAAAAGAACATAACAAGCCCTTCAGTGGTCAAACATCAACTAGAAAAATCACTTCAAACCTTAACACTGGAAGTCCAGGTAAGCAAATTTCAAGAAGTAGAAAGCTGTCCTTCCCAGCTTCCCTTGTGAGAACTCTTTTTTTTCCTGGCAGGGCAAATTGTTTTTTTTTTCTCTTGTCCAGCCAAGGATATTGTGTGACAGAACCTTGGGTTCAGACTGAACAGAAGGAAGGAAAAACCCAGTTTCTGTAACATGTCAAACCAGTCATTAGGCATTTGAGATAATTCATTTTATATGGGTACTTATTTGGAATATAATTATTTTCTTTTCTACCCATTTTTCCAAATTCCTTAGAAATGTGTCATTTTATTAATGGGTGCTGTAATGCTATTGAAAACTACTAGTCTCTTTTTTTCACAGTAACTAGTTCTATTGTTGAAAAATTCTGTTTATTACATTTTAGCTTTTAAAAATGTAACTCTTGTGGCAGATATTAAAATCTTGTTATATTTTATTGTAGCTTTCATTTTCATATCTATTTAAAAAAAAACAACAAACAGAAGCAAACTAGTAAAGACTTTTTGTAGAAGGATAGTTCCTACAAGTGGAAATTTGGGGCTTTAGGTTGGAAATCTTATCTAGAGAAACAAATTGTTAAAACCAATTCTAAAAAATTCCTTTAAATAAGCAGGTTTCCTAATTGTAAGATCAGCAGTAACCAGTTTATATTTTTGCCATTTGCTAGACGCAGAAAACAGTGTTTTCTGGAGTACTGGAAGACTGACATCAATATATTTTTATTTGTTCTTTCACAGAATGCACATACATCTTACTTACTTAATGAGAGGTAGTAACACACTATGACCTTTTGCTCGGCTTACATATTGCCCTGTGTGTTAGACGCACATCTCTCCTCTGTTCTGTTGTTGACTCCATTACTCCTTTTTCTCCTTTTAATGTAAGAAACCACCACATTTAGGATTATTTCTTTCAGACATCTTGGGTCTACAAAGGTCTGGCTGTAAATTTGCTCTGCTTTTATGCAGTGTTATATAAAAAGCAGCAAAATTACTTGATACTTGGTAAGGATGGGAGAGTGCTCTAATGCACACTAGGATGGGATCATCAGTTGGTGTTGCAACTGGTTCTTTCAGTAATATAATTCTGTATATTTCCTGGCAAGCTCTTTAGCTCTACATATTAACAAACCATGACAGAACCTGGATTAGTTCAGGAATGAAGGCACTAAGGGTGTTGTTGGAAGGCCTGGATTTCATTATTAGTGAATAGCAATTTATACAGCAAAAGTTGTTCTTGTTCTAGTATGTTCAGTATTCTGCATTTGTATTTTATTGTGCTAGATATTCTGCCACTATATTTATGAAGTGCTCAGATTTCAGATCCTGAGAGAGATCTGCTAAGGGTTACAAAGCAATTAAAAATCTGAAAGTTGATCAGAACAGCTGGTAAACCCAACTATTCTACTGTTTGCTGTGCTATACTGATATCAATCAGAATTTGATATTTTCAGACTAGGAAACTGTTAGGTAAAAAAGTCTTTGACTAATTTGTTGATACTGAAGTCTTCACATCTGCTACAGAATATTGCACTATCTATAGAATGTATTCTTGGAACCATTAGCAGTAATAAACACTACCGCGTTCCTTACATGGCAGCTCTGTCACAGATAAAATGACTTGTAATTCACTTTTATTGTGTGGCTCAGCAGTGGATTACTACAAAGTCCCGTGTTGTTCTGTGGAGCTTGAATTGCATTTTAAATTTCAAACAAAGGGCAAATAAATATATGGGTTTGGAAAACCCATGTCTTTGACTCTTGATTCCTAATTTGTAAACATTTCAGATTCTGTGTAAAAGTACTGTGAGTGACTATTATCTATGGCATATTAATTCATAGCTGTCAATGTTTTTCTGCGTAAATTCCTTAGCCTTGCTGCAGCAAGAGAAGGCAAATTCTTCTTAGCTGTAGAAACTGTACTCTACCAGTGACTCCATGCAGGATGCTTTTATGTGTAATGCATTGACAGAGAACAATCTGCTGCAAAACACAGCTATGCTCATTAGTGATAATGTTTATATAACAATGTTTCAAATAACACAGTTGCTCAACATGTTGAAGAGAAAGTTGCAGTCTACTAGCAGCTCCACAACACTTAGCTTTCATGTCTTTACTTTCATAGATCATGATTTTCTGCAGAGATTATGGGATCCGTTCTCAAGGCAAGCTCTTGACTCCGTATTTAATCACCTCAGTGTGTGTTCTCATATTTCAAGGCAATAGGCATCAGCAACTTTTATAGAAACAAAGTGTTGATGTAGGTATCAAACCTGAGGGGCAGCTTCTTTGGCTCTTAGATTATTCCTAGAGTGTTTATAACTTCATCTGAAGTAAGAATCTTTCTGTTTCAAAGAGGTTAGTACACTACTCTTAAGGCCTTGATGTCTATCCATATTTTATATGGCTAGATAAAGATATATGAAAACAGCCAAGGTCCATAAACGCAGAACAGGAACTGGAGGTGGTTATAGAGGGATGGATGAGCACTAGCTCTCTCCCCAGATCTTTTTCCCAGCTGTACTGCAGATGTCCTATTATTTCCAGACATTCATATTTGTAGTATCTTGGCTGAGCTCTGGCACTAGCATGAGGTCAGACCCTTACGATAGTTATGGTCATGGTTGTGCTCTATTTTGACTGGCTACTAAAGCATTCCTGATAAATCCAGATGTGAAAGAGAAAGGACAGCAAAAACGTGAACAAAATGTGAATAAAGGTAGAGCATTTTCTTAGTCTAAAAATTTTCCTTTTGCTTGGATTCAAAACCCTGCTCTAAAGAATGGTAGTGTTATTCAGTTCCTCCCTAAAAAGTTAAAAAAGAGAACACCATATATAATAAAAATATTAAGCATGGTCAAAGAGTACCAGTAAGCCCTATAGTAACAGCCATAAACTTATACCATAGTGCTGGAATGACAAAGATCAGAATGATCATTAATAGTTTGCTAAAATAAGTCTTTATTCAAAAGATAAAAATTAATTTTAGCAATGTATTAAAGACCTTTTGAATAAAGATTTTTTTTTCCCCCATGTTTACATGTAAGCTGCCTTTAAATTGAAAAGAAATATTGTTACAAAAAAACAATTTGGAGGCTCAGGCTTGCATATTCCATTTAATATTCAATTCTAAACTTTCAAAGATATTTGTACCTCAGAGATAGTTATCTCTTCCTGTTTCACCCTTTGCTCCTATCAAAACTAATAAAAATGTAAATAAGTGTACAGTGCTATCAACTTTTTCAGTTAGGTGCTTTGTAAGTCAAGATTATCAACACTAGACTGAATAACTAGTTGAAATCTTTGAATCTTTCTATCTCCACCATAAGAAAAAACCAAAAATATCAAGGTAATTCCAGTTTGTTTTTATAGTGCTCATGACTTTTCCCTCTGTAATATTAAAGAAAAACGTAAACCAAAATGCATTCCTCCACTCAACATTTATTTGCTATATAAAGCTTCAGCAATAATGTGTTTTCCTCTCTCATTCTACTTGAGTTGATTGAAAAGTTTTACATATTTACCAAGCTCACACTTTGCCTGAGTTCATGAATTATGCAATTAACCATGAATGCAATTTCCTGCATTTTACAGTAATAGCTTTAATTGTGTAATGCAATGCTATATAGAGAGAGCTCATTCATAAACTATAGAACACGTTAGAACAATTTCTTACATGGATGAGTATTCTTGGGCAAACAGCTCAGATGAATATGGTAATAGGTCTAATAAGCTATTTCTGGGCAGTTTTTATGCAGGAGCAATATTCCTTAGCTACAATATTTTCAGGAGCACTTTCACTAGCTTAAGTACAAGCAGGAGCTCAATGTTATTTTTGTATGTATACTGAAAAGATTCTAGTAACTTCATTTTTTTCTTCCTTACAGTAAGTTTCTAAATATGCGTGCACATGAAGAATATGTGGTAGAATATGATACCAGGAGTTTAGCCCTTGTAATTCTACCATGGATAATTTAATGTAGTTATCATCAATGATGTCCATATTATTATACTGGTACCACTTTATGCTGTGTGTTTTAAGCTATGAACTTAATGAGAAGGAAGTCAAAGAATTGTTCATTTTGTTACTGAACAATCCTAATGCAGTTATATAGTTAGAAATTATTAGTATTTTGCTTCACATTACATTTAGTTTGAAAAAAAATCTGGGATCCCTGAAAACTTAATAGCTCTGAGCACGCTGTTTACAGCACGTAAACAGTAAGATTCATGCAGAATTCAAAAGAGCAGTGAGCTGGGCCATCATGCAACACTGTAGAAAATCTTATCTTTCATCTTTCATATTTTCATTTGCAGCCTTTAAAAGGAAATGTTCCAGTGTTACTTTTGGCCAGTTTATTTACCTTTAGCTGGCTTCCATTTAGTCAGAGTCAGTTCATAATTTGCATCTTAAACTTCAAGAGCTAACCTAATTCGCAAAGTTGCAGTTGAGACTATTATCTGCAACAGACTTCTCTACATCAAAGTGCTCATATACTCAGCTCTTAGATTGTATTTTGACTGATCTAGCATGTCTTTGTATGTTTTCTATGATGAAGCATATTTGATTAGGAGTGGTTGAAAGAAATGTAGAAACACACATGCACTTGTGCTGTGCTTGGAATGGTCAAACAGTCTATTTGGTTTCTGTGGGAAGGTTTTGGTAGCGGGGGGTGTTACAGGGGTGGCTTCTGTGAGAAGCTGCTGGAAGCTTCCCCATGTCCGACAGAGCCAATGCCAGCCGGCTCTAAGAT
>JANZLQ010000056.1:3811715-3832813 GCA_026212715.1 Elanus axillaris | reverse complement strand
TGCAGCCCGTGGGGAAGACCATGGTGAGGCAGGTTGTCCCCCCGCAGCCCAGGGAGGTCCACGGTGGAGCAGATCTCTACCTGCAGCCCGGGGAGGACCCCACGCCGGAGCAGGTGGGTCCCCGAAGGAGGCTGTGACCCCGTGGGAAGTCCGCGCTGGAGCAGGCTCCTGGCAGGACTTGTGACCCCACGGGGGACCCACGCTGGAGCAGTCTGTGCCTGGAGGATGGTATGCTGTGGAAGGGACCCACGCTGGAGCAGTTTGTGAAGAACTGCAGCCCTTGGGAAGAACCCACGCTGGAGAAGTTTGTGGAGGACTGTCTCCCGTGGGAGGGAGCCCACGCTGGAGCAGGGGAAGAGTGTGATGAGTCCTGCCCCTGAGGAGGATGAAGTGGCAGAAATAACATGTGATAAACTGACCATAGGCCCCATTCTCTGTCCCCCTGTGCTGCTGGGGGGGGGTAGGTAGAGAAGCCGGGAGTGAAGTTGTCCACGGGGGGAAGGTGTTTTGAGATTTGGTTTTATTTCTCATTACCCTACTCTGGTTGATTTGTAATAAATTGAGTTAATTTTCCCCAAGCTGAGTCTGTTTTGCCTGTGACGGTGATTGGTGAATGCTCTCTCTCCTGTCCTTATCTCGACCCACAAGCCTGTTGCTATATTTTCTCTCCCCTGTCCAGCTGAGGAGGGGAGAGATAGAACAGCTTTGGTGGGCACCTGGCATCCAGCCAGGGTCAACCCATCACAAAGCCATTTCGGGAGTGCTCCTGAGATTACCTGTAATATTGCGAACAGTCACCTCAAAGCATCTTGGTTTTCATCCCAGGCTTTTGAGGCCTGTCGCCTTGCTGAGAAACTGAGGACCAGGCACCCTGGGCAGGGTTTGGAGGCCTAAACAGAGACATTTGGTGCCATTTAGGATGCTCAGGACATCCAGGAAATCTTGCAAGGGCAGGCAGGCAGAGAGCAGTGGGCACCTGCACTTTTCCAGGTGCCCAGCATGCTTCAGGTGACCCTGCTTACTTATCTGGGGGTAGCTGAATCCCATACATTAACTCTTTGTGTAATGCCCAGTGAGAGAATTTGTAGCAAAGCAAGTAAGAGCAGCTGAAGGGACAAATGGGAAAGAGGCTCTGTAAGGTGGTACTTAGCTAAAACCTAGCAGCTGTGGACCTCCATTTGCAGGCTGCCCACTGTATGCTTTGTCCACACTGTAATACCTGGCTTATTTAGAAAGCTGGTTCCAACTGACATTTCTTTTCCTCAGGCTGCAAACTTCGCTTGAATATTACCCATTATGTTTTAGGGTATTTTGCCTTTGTAGCACATGAATTGAGTTGCAAGCACAAAATTTGCATTGGAAAGAAATCAGCTTTTGTTTATTTTTTATGTGAAGTAATTTCTGAAAATTCCACTTTTTTTTTTTTTTTAACATATCCTGCTTTAATAATGAAGCACCAGTTCCCAAGGAATTTTCTGGTAATTATTGGTTTATTATTTAATGGCCTGAGGCAAGGCTGAGAGTAGAGAACATTCTTCTAAAGCAAGGAGGAACTGCAGTAATGGTAAATCTCTCTGGTATTATTGCTGTTATGAACCATTTTCAAAAGTTTATGATGCAGACGTGCAGGCTTGAAAGCACTCAGATTCACATTAAAGTATTCAGATATTTTAGAATTTACAGCCTTTTGTAAAACCCTAATCCTTTCCAGCCTACATTTCAAAACAATTGCTGAACTATTTCATATTCTTTCCAACCCAAGGCAGCTAATGTTCTATATGCCTGGTCTCTTTCCACCTGTTACAAGAAAGTGGGAGCACAGTAGTAACTAGATAGAAACTCCTTCATTCATTTTCCTAACGTCTGGCTGGCTGGCTTGGCTTGGCAATCCATACAAGGTCTAAGGAGATGCGTGTCAAGCAAGAATCTCATTACTGGGAAGTTTATGCTGGTGTATCTCTTGTTGGATGCTATGGCTCCTGATCATCCATAATGAATTCACAATAGTGTGTTTTCTGGGGTAAACTAAGTAGGTCATTAGCCAAGGGAAATCTAGGCATGGACAAAATGCTAGAGCATATGCTCTCACCCCTGCTTACAATATAAATAAGGCTTATGCTGTATCTGGCTTTTCTGGCCATGCAGAGGATATTTCACAAAGTCTCATGGCTTTGCATAATCTTCCCTGACCCAAAGCTCTCAGTCCACTGTGTCTAGCATCACACTATGGTATGTTGATATATGATGTTTCATTTGCATGTGCCCTTATGTAGTTATAATACTTGCTCAGAAAAGTAGACTCCGCTTTGGTCAACACTTGCAAGGACTATGTCTTAATGTGAATTCACATATTGGTAGGGATAGAAGGGGAGGTGAAGCAGGCGGAAAGTTGGCTGTAGAGCATGTGAGCTGATATGGTGGCCAGGAGTCAGGTGGGACTGTGCCTTGAGACAGTGGAAGCTTTCCTGAGCATCCCACTGATCCCTGTTCCTTTCCCTTCCTCAGGACATTTTATCAGACCTAAAGCCTTATAAAGCCTATTAAAGGCATGCTGGTATTATCACAGATTATGTGTTAGGTAAACAAGATAGAAGAATTCATGTTGTTATTGTCCAGATGCAGAAATGCTCCAACCACGGAGAAATTTGCCACAGGCAGTGCATGTGTCTACTCCAAGGCTTTGAGACTTGAACAGGGTAGACATGAGTCAGCCACCACTTCAGCCAGGAAAATAAAATCCACTTGTCAACTTTCTGCTAATAGATCTGAAAATGGATGGTAACCCATTTGGGAGGGCTTTACAGGACCATTTCAGGAACCTGCTTCTCTTCCTTGAGCATTAGGCATTTCTCAGGCAGCCAGATGACTTTAGCAGAAGCCATTTTATTACTATACCCTTTTGTTTGAGGATGATGAGTGCATATTAAATACTTGTCTTTTTTTCTGTGACCATTACCAGTGCTTTCTCCTTCCTCTGAAGTCTGCATGAAATTGCCTAAAAATTTTCCATGCTACAGAAGCTGCATTATATTTAGATTTGTCAAACATTTTTTTGGATACAGGAAAAAGGTTGTTGAAATAAAATAAAATAAAAATTCTGTGCAGCCTATCTACTCTTTAAACTCTGAATAAACTTGCATAGGTCCAGTCTGAATAATTTGTTGGGAGAAATGTTCTGTTCAGTTTTGGAGAGTTTCTTCCTGTCTCTCAGAGAAGTGCATATCTACCCTCTCATTTGTGTGAAGTATTTCATGTGGTCCACTGGTGAAAAGATAACTCATGATCCCAGCTCTACAAGCCTTTATTTTCAAAGGTGCTAGCTGTACCACACAAAAATACTTAGAGAAGGTCACGTTTACCTTTTTATTCTTTTTTTTAATGTATTCTTTCAGTATCAGAACCATTCCTTGGTGAAAACAGTGTCAGTCGCTAGACTAAAACTATAATCAGAACATATTTAAGCTTCATTTCTTACAATAATATGAAAATGTTTAGCACACATATAAACTCTGAATCTTAAGGAAGAATATAACATGAAGTTTTACTAAAATCAGATCATGTTTTCTTAGGAGTGGTAAGACTGGTTTGAACTGGTCTGATGTTTAGGCCTTCAGCTCAGAAGTTTAAACCCAGGTTTTTAAATGTGTATTTGTTCTTGTATTCTCAAATGCAACCTATTTTTTATACCACTTTTTTTGTTTTTCTTCCTACTTCCTTTTTGTTAATTGTGATTATAGTAACTGTGCCTCTGCAGCAATTGTGTCTCAATCTGTGTTCACATCTTCTCATTTCAAGATGCATTTTATTTTTGCTCAACCCTAATGTTACTGCTAGGTCAGTCTGAACCCAGTTTGCTTTAGAATTATCTTCTATTTTTGACCCATAGCAAATATGAACTGTTTTGGATTAAAGTATCTCCTCATCCCTAAGATCTCTGGGAAATCTTTTAGCAGCAGGAATGCATTTACTATAGTCAGTAACTAAGAATTTGTTCTGAGCTGAGGAATTCGGTAAGAAGGCTATATTTGACTGTAGAGTTGTGTCTTCATTCAATTGTTTGTATCCCTGTGTCTAATTCTGATGTCCAGCTGGTTCATTTTAGTTTGTACCTTTTATGCACGCCTGACTGACTACATATTGATTTCTAAAATGTTCAGACTTCCAGAGTACAAAATCTAAAAATATCACCCTGCAGTGTGAAGATCATTCTTAGACATGGCCTTTTCTTTGCTTGTCTTTGCAAATCCCCTGCTCTATGTTTTTTTTTAGAAATGTATCAGAAGTTATTAGAGAAGAAAACAGCACATGTGTGCCACATCCCAAAGGTGGAGCAACTCAGGTTTGTGGATTTCCTTTGTCAGAATTAAGGCAAAATGACACCAGGGGAGTTTAAACAACAAACAACATTTATTCAGCCAAGCTAACCTTGCCCAAGTATAAGTGAACTTATCAATATGAACCTTGCATTATGTCATTAAGCTGCTGTTTGAAAAGGGAAGGGAGGTGTAGAAAAAAGGAGCAGAAAAAGGAACATGAAACTGTGTCAGGAGAGCCCTCCCATTGAATCACGAGGTTCAGAGCAGACCCCCTTGCTTTCTGGAGTCCTTCTCAAAGAGGAGCTCAGGGGCAGCTGGATCCACTCTTAGTCTCAGACTTGGTCAAAGGTTTATGTTTAAAAGGGTGAGGTGTAGGGACTGTGAAAAAGAGAGAAAAAGAGAGGGAGAATGAAAGAAAGAAAGAAAGAGAAGAAAAGACTTTCAGTTGTCCTGGGTCCAGCGTTGGTCCAGCCAGCGTAGAGATCCAGTTCTGGAGGGTGCGCACTGAGAACTCGTTCTCCCTTCTTTTATAGTGTGTTAGTCGGTGGTCTCGACATGCGAAGTTCATGTTCCTGGGGTTCTCTGGAATGGGTCGGTGAGCTTTGCGGGGGTTCATTGTGGAGTTGCCTCTCTTTCCCTGCTGGCATGACCGCTTAAGATAGAAGCACATTCCCATCCTCCGTGGGGCCACCTCCGTGGGCGCATACTCTGTGCTCCTTCTCCTGGTCACTCAAGATAAGGAGCTGTGGCTTTGGAGAAGAGCGGTCCCACCCTCCGTGGGGCCCTGTCCTCTGGCCACATTGTCCTGCTCACAAAACTCCAACTCCTGCGTTTTTACAGAGGCCGTTTTCTCCACTAAAGTTCTTTAATGAAAGTTTGAGACACTGACTATAACTTGTCAGACTGTTACAAGGTGAAACTAAAGGTAAATGCTAAAGACTGTAATGCTTTTAACATAGCTGATACCAGTGTAAATTGTATTCATTCCTTGTTGGATTGTGAAGTAACACAACCTCCTAATACTAGCAGGTCTGAGACTCATGACTATTCAGTCAATCTAGGGCTATACCTAGTTTAGATGACAGATTACCAAGGAAAATAGGCTGCTGCTGGAAGTGATTTCAACATGGGGAGGAACTTAAGCTAGAGTGTTTGGCTGGTTGCCTGTCCCTCACTGTTATAATCAGACTCTTGGTAGTCTAAAGTTTCCCAGTAATTTTTAGACTCCCAACCAACTTCCAAGAAAGTACTGCAGCAGGGAACAAGCCTACATGTGATGATATACCTTAATGAAACTGAATTTTATGATCACATATGACAGCTGAGATACTGTTTCCAGCACACAGACTGTTTTATAAGTCATTAAAGTAATTTTTTAAACAGTTGATTAACAGGATGTTGGTGTTTCATATTCTCTGGGTAGGAAAGAATGCAGTGAATTAGTTTTATGTGAGTTACAATTCTTGTAGCAGTCATATTTACTACAAGTTGTAATATACTAAAGGTTATTTTTTCAGGAACATTGTAAAGCATGTAAAGCCCCCCACATCTGCTGCAACGCAATGTTGATAGCAGCTATCAAGAGTGGTAAAATAAAGCACTTGCTAAGAGGCAAATATGATCAAAAAAGGGAGTCAAAGAAACAGTCAAACTTTTAACATAGGGAGAAAAAATCAGTCACCTTAGAACAAAGAGATCAGTTGGGGAAATAGTGGCATCGTTAAACAGATCCTACGCTCAACTACGTTATAATTCATGGCACATCTTTCTAAGCAGGCTTCACTGAAGCAGGGTGACAGCACAGAGCAAAGGATATGCAAAGATTAGTGAGAAGAATGAATGTGCCTGAGATCTGGATGGTTGAGAGTGGTGAGAGTTTTAAAACTTTGATAGCTGAGAAACTTTATCCATCAGAAGGAAACACTAGCAGTTAAACTTGCATGCTGCAGGCAAAAAATTCAGTACGCTCAAAAGAACTAACTGGATATTAAAACAGCTAATAGAAACAGTGCTAGAAAGATCTTCAGAAAAGCCTTACCAGAGACCTGCATTCTCAGGGTCAAGAGACAGAAGTGATCTGAAATGGAAGAAGAAATCAAGGGCTGTTAAAAGCATGTCATTGAAAGGCAGAGCTACCCCTGTATTTTAGTCTGTCCCACACTTCAGTTTAGTGCATAGGATTAGATCACAGCTCTAGAATGCTAGAAGCTCAGCATTAGTGCCTTAGTGAAGGGCTTTACAACAGGTAATGATGATATGAACACCAGCTATGAGATAGCCTGGTAGCTTAAAAGCATGTAAATCATTCACATTGAATAAGACTGCACAGAAGATAGGGAATTACATAAGAATGCCATAAAACTGTGAACCTGGTTGGCAAAGTGGCCCAGCAGAAGTATGAGGAATGCTTGCCTGCTGGGGGAAAAAAAACCCACAAACAGGTTAGAATGTTTCTATCTGAATTTTCACAGTGATATTGCTGTTTAATGGAGGTTTTGGTAGGAAGTAGTAAAGGTATGTGGAGATTTGACAGCATGACAACTGGCTTGGGATTTGAATGACAGATGGAAATTCAAGCCCTTGCTCCTTTTTGGGTATCATGGAAAGCTATCCCAGGAATGAGATAGCAAAGAGATTTGACTTTTAGTTTGCAGTGTCCTAAAGGTGGCTACTAAAGCCAGCATTCCAGCTAGCTTTAATAAAAAAAAAATGACTTTTGGGTTTGATTTTATTGAAATTATTGAATGGGATTGGTTCCATAACAAAATGAAACCAAATTTCAGATTTTCATAAGTTGTCAGGAAACAATAATTTTGATTCTTTTTATTGCTGCAGTCATATACATGAGGAGTCAAAGCACCAGAACTTGCAGTTTGGGGCTGGAAGGCATCTGTTGTGCCTGGCCTCTGTATAACTCACTTGTCTCTGCAGTGCGTTGGGTGTGAACAGTGGCTGCCGAAACATTTTGGTTTCCTTCTAAAGCTATAATCACTGTACCCTGGGGATAGCCCGCTCTCAGAAAGAGGAACATTAATTATGATGTACAGAAAAGGGGTGTCCAAGCAGCTGCAGCAGTAAAAAGAAAAGTAGACTGTATGAAGAAGACTGAATTAGACACCTAGTTTCATATCCAGGATGGTAAAAATCCTAAAATACTGGAAACCCATAGATAAACAAGTATAAAGGTTCTGTAGAAGTGGTCTGTGAAAAAGACGGGTGTTAGGTGCTTTAGCACTGCAATGGTTAACAGCAAGGAAAGCACTTCTGAATGGAAATCCAACCTAATGAACTGCTGGGAACTGTATAGTAGTAGGACAAAGGCAACAGTGCACAGTAGCACCATAATCACCACAGGGGCCTTTTATTAAAAGGGTCAGCAAAGTGTTAGTAGAATAGCAGTACTGCCATGCTAAAATGGTAACACTTTAGCCGTGATTTCTCTATTAGACTAATTCTTAGAAATAGGCTATGCATCAAACAGTACCATTTCCTTAAGCTTATAATTTCAATATTTATGAGTCAATTTGAATCCCAAATAAAAAAAAAAAAGAAGTTCAGTTGTGCAGCTGTAGAAAACAACTTATCTGATGCATAACTAATTGCCTGGAAGGGTTCAGCTGATTTCCTTGCCTCTCCTCACCCCCCCAGCCCTTCGCTCCTAATGCATACAGGTTGGTAGCAAAGTTTCTAAAAAATTAGCAAGCCTAATAGTAACTGCTAAATACCCACAAACAAGTTTCATTTGAAGAAACATTGAGATATGGAAAAAAACAAAACCAGTGTGAGAGAAGTGCTTTAAAATTCTTTCTCATTCCAAGACTGATGACTTTTGTTGAAGTTCTGCAGCCGGTCATCTCAGGCCTTGTTCTCTGAGGCGTGATTTTTCCCTTCTTAGTTCAGGAGGGACAATGTTCAAGGTTGGTTCCATTTCATCTGTTTGCTTTTTGTTGTTGTTTTTGTTTTTGCCTGTTGTGTAGCTTTAGCTGGTCCTTCTGCCTTCAAAATATTGCACTGTTTCTTGAGGGTTTTTCTCATGTCCTTAGGTACATCTTTTTAAAAACATGTTTTCATCCCCATGCAAAACATAGGTTCTGCTGTTGTTTGGTAAATGGAAAGAGTTCTGTTGGAGATGTTGAGGCAGAAAAAATGGCAGCTTTAAATCTCTCAAGAACTTTTGATTTCAAAGAGTTTTGGATCAGGGCCCATAGGAAAATAACATAAAATTGGTAATACAGGTTATAATACACAATAGCAAAAGAACACAGACACAGAAATAATGATTTTGAATAGTACTGCAGAAGTATGGTTCAATATGAATGGACCTGAAACAGATTTTATTCTTGGATATATGGTTTTAATTTCAAAGGTTCTGTACTTCCAGCACACCATAAATTTGTAACTAGGTAATTAAGTAAGTTGATTGATAGATTAATTATTTGACCATCTGGTAAACATGGACAAATTTTATTTCCCTTCTTTTATTGCCTTTTTTTCCCCCTCTCTTTCATTAACTTTCAGTACATTACATTAACTATCTAGCCTACTTATTCTTAACTAATAACATTACTGTTCAAGTAGGATTTTTAATTCAGGTGGTTTGAATATGAAGTTACAGATAGCATGATTTCCCTCTCCCAGGTATTCTTACTAGCAATGCTTGAGAGAAAAAGTCACTGTGGGGATCTCCCCTTGACCAGGAAAGTTTTGTTCCACCATGGAATGGCAGACAAAGAAAGGTTTTATGGGGATATTGGCACTGATTTGGTGCCAATTTTCTCCTCTTTCACACTGAGAAAAATAATTTATTTAAGAGAATTGAACTGATAGATGACTATATTTAATATTTCTCTGTATAAAATTTGTATAACATTTCTGAGGTATGTATTTTTTGAATTTTAAAGATTCAAATGTACTTATGCCAGCTCCAAGTACATCTGAGAAGGTAGGAGTAAAGAAATAACAGGAGAAAAGAAAACATTTATAGTACATCTCACTTTCTGTCTCTTATAGACTGAATTTTGGGAAGACTTGTTTAGATGATGTTGCTGACCTTGAGGGGGAAGAAGCCAGAAGGGCTATGGTCCTGCCACCATGTACCCAGAGCTAACCTGTCAAAATAGCAAGTGGGTGCCACCAAAGCAGAAACACTTGATAGCAGTGCCAAAGAGCTATTAGGGTATATTCAAAATTTTGTGTAGGGCTGTGGAAGGAAAAATAGGGTGATTGCCTGAGAAACGCACATCTCTGGACTCTGGTTCCTCTGGGACTTCTGTGTTGCTTCACTGAGGCAGGTAGTTCCCACTTTCTGCTGGAGCAATTTCAATTTGTGCTTACAGGCTTATGCCACCTGAAAAATTGTGGCTAGTTTTGTTTAGTACCTTGGCACTTTGTGTTCAAGCCTGTTTTCTTTTACAAAAACAGACTTTTCAGGCATGGAATTTTTGTACATGTTAAAGGTGCTGCCCTGCTACCCGTCCAACTGGCCTATCGCACCAACTAGCAAGCTCTGTTGTTTGTTTGCTATGAAAGTTAATTTTTTAGAGCTTGCTAAAACTTATTCCTAAACTCCTGCTGACTAGGTGAGAAAGATTCAGCTCCTTGATTTTTGCCTTAACTTTTCAGTCAAAGCACACCTCCCTAAACACTAAAATAAGTCTTTTTGATTCACTTATCTAAGGTTAAATATTTGTATTCATTCCTTTTTTTTCCTTGGCAACTTTTAAAATAATAGAATTATTTAAACTCTTAATAGCTATTTAACTCCGGAGGGAAATCTCCAGTATACTTGAGTTTCTGACAGCATAATTATTTCCATGACATCAGACTCCAGTGCTGTAATACTTCAAGTTTTACCTAGTGTTAAGTGAGCTGGGTAGCCTGGAGGTAAATTTGTGCTTGAGCATTAGTAAGAATCTATTCTCATGACAGAAGAACCTCATGTCCACCTGCATTGTAAAGAGGAAGCAGTCAGGTTTTGAACTGTTATTTAAGAATACAAACTTGTCTGTAGCTAACATCTAAACCCAAACCAGTCACCTAGCAGGTTTTAGATTTGACAGCCACTTTGACATTTGTTCACAAGAATTTTCTTGGAAGAAAATAGATCTGTACTGCCATGGATGCCTGGATTTCTGATGAATTTTGGTCAATACCATATGTTAATAATGTTAGCTAAAATAGCTAAACAAGAAATTCCTTTTCTAAGATATGATCAAGCAATTAATTTTAGTTGTTTTTCAGATTATCTTCAGAAAGACTATATTTATTCCAGTTCTGTGGAAAAGAATGGGGTTTCCGTTTATTTATTTATTTTTTTTAAATGATGAGATTATTTTCACGTCTTGATTTAAGAAAGGAGAAATCCTTTCCTAAATGTTCACCCTTTCAATAATCACTCATGACTTGATGTAACTGCTCATTAATGCCAAAGGTGGAGATTCCTGGACTCTACCAGTACGGACACCTGTTTTCTTTGGAAAGAACATAAAGATATGAAAGTCCAGTCCTCTATTTTTAACAATACTGCTTTGTGGGTTGGATTCCTTTTGCTTTCTTATTTTTATGTACCATTCTGAGCTGATGGGAAGGTACTGGCATGTAAATAGTCTAGGTTTTTCTATTGTTACAAGCTTTCTGCTATGTAATGTATTGGAATTCTTCGGATGCTGTATTTCAATCAGATTAACAGAGATCACACTCTTTGTCATGCAGAATTTATATGTTTTAGATCAGTGGATTTGTGAACTAAAGCTATGCCTTTAACTGTGAAAGGTCAGCAAAGAATTGCACTTTTTTGCCACTAATCTTATATGGAAATATTAAATTTCAAGTTGAATTTCTGTTACCTTGGCAGTAAGTAGGCAAAGGACTCTGGGACAGGCTTGCTGTGCCGCAGAGCCTACCAAGCCTCTTTTTTCCAATAACATCTTCCTAACCTTTGTTTTGCCCTTATGCTCTTCCCAGATCTCTTGCATCAGCATGTAAAAATCCTTTTGTTTTAAGATCTTTGCTGTAACTCAAGGGGCTCATTATTTCTGTCTGCAGTCTTCTGAAATTGATTTCTGTGTTGAAGAGGCATTGGAAACTATATTTCACTGGACTTCCTTTTCTGGAAACAGGTGAATGTAAATGTTTTTAATATAGTTCTAGGAGCAAACTTTTTTAAATGACTTCATTCTTCTCTGAATATGAAACAGCCCTTTAATGTTAGCTCTTTTGCATTTCTCTTGTGTAAACCTGATTTAATTTATGCTAAACATAATGGAACACCTGTGTGTGCTGGATAAAAACTGGAGTATATAATATTAGATGGAGAAATGTCACATCTTAAGTATGGAAAACAAGCAGCAAAGCTCTGGAGTGTCTTTTAACCTTTTTGTTGTCATTTTGGAATTAAGAAATCTCTGAAAACAAAAATCTGTATGACAGCTTCAGTAGGTAATGAATGACCAGTAGAAAAAAAGAAGTATAAAGAAAGATTTTTCTATGCTGTATTGCCAAAGCATGAGATAAATTTTAACCAGTTTCTCATGTGTACTGAAATCCAATCCATGCAATGAGACTTAATGGATAGACTGAAAGTTTAAGAATTAAAATAATTGGTTTCTGATTACGTTGTCAATCTGAGAAGTATAAATTGGAAATGTTGTGAACTGTTGCGTTGCCCATGTATCATCCAAGATTATACCAGAACCGTCTAGGAGTTTTTGATTTTTCAACCAAGAAAATGATATAAGCCTTTTTTAAGAGTACAGTATTTGATATAATTCCATTTGGAAAATTCTTAGTTCACCTGGAAGAGGAAGGGATAAGTGTAGGATCTACAGCTAAGGAACCAGCTACCAGTTGTGCTAATAGTGCAGTTGTTTGAAGAAAGGCATCAGTTTTAACTTCCCTTTGTATTTTTTTTAAGCCTACATTATTATTTTTTTCTTTTTTATTTGGATGTTGTATACTGTACGTAATAATATTCTTATTTACCCATACAGGGGTACCAGAATATACTGTAGGAGAGTTATGTGAAAAAGAATGTTGATGGGACAAAATTTCACAGCTTAATGTGAAGTATGAGAATTTATTTAAGAGGAGACACCTTATTAACAAGGAAAGAAGCCTGACTTTCCTATGTAATTGTGAGTTAAAAATTTGATCTAGCCTGAGAAAAATCAAATATGACCCTAAGATATATCGCATGTGAAGTATCTCCATTGAAGACTGGGGACTACTACCCCTATTAAATATAGAATTAATAATTTCTCTGTACTATTAGTTTCTTAAGAAGAAAGAAAACATTAAAAAACCCAGCCTGAATTGTAAGGAAACTCAAAGCAATAGAGAACTGGGTTTTCAGAAGTCTAAGGGAGGCATCATTGCTTCTGTAACTGCAAATAGATGTATACCATGGAGAGAAAAGAACTATATATGGTAAGGAACAAAGACTACATCAAAGCAAAAAAGCATAACCTGCGTATGAATGCAGATAGGCTGAAAACTGCAGAAGGTTTCTGACCACCGCAGAGAGAGGTTATAGTTCCAAATAAGAGAAGTGAAGGCCAGAAAGGCTATTTGTTGTTAAGGAGGAGTTAAACAAATTTACAAAAGGCAATATGTGGTGTGGTTGCCTGTGACTGAAGTTGTCTGAGCCCAATGCAAGGGAGGAGCCTTCTGGTACTGTTGCAGTGGGTCTATGTAATCCTCCAGGCTGCTGCGTACTCCTCAGAAAGAGGGCCATTGTAATAACACTTATGCAACAGATACTGCAGTTACAGAGACTTAACAGTATCAGGAGAACAAATACAAGATGTTTAAAAGTGAAAATGTTTCTTGTGGATTGTTCTCAGCACTGGGCAAAGACTGTATGCGTGAGGAAAGACTGTAATATGAGGAAAAGATGAAGCTTTTCCATGTATGTAGGCTGCAATTTAAACTATCTGACATCTCCATCTTTCCCTGTTACCACTGCTTTTTGGAGTCCTATTCTTGGTGGAGCTGGCTGATGATGTGATTGATATCTGCTGTTCTGGTGAGCATGGAGACCATTGGGGGGTGGGAACTGAGTTTCACATAGGAGAAAGGCTGCAATTGTATCTTTCCTTACCCTCTCATCCAGAGCGAGGTTTTTATTGTCAACTTCAGTGAGAAGCAGGTGGATACCAAGCTCATTAGAAGTGGGGCTGCATGCAGCTGCTTTGGAAAGGAAATAGAGAAAACAGAATAGTGTTATAAACAACAAGCTGAAATATCGTTTGAGTGGGATCAATATGTGAGGCTGCTGGATTGCAGCAATGCTAAGGAGAAACGCTGAGATTTCACTTCATAAATTTTAGTAGTTCATAATTCATTTTTACTTCCAAGTAGTAGTAACAGGCTGATCAGTTGCACTTTGAAAGATGGACAGAAATGAGCTGGCTTGCCCCAACTACAGCTGTAGGTGTTTGCAGCGATGAGAATGGGAATCTACTTGGAGGTCTGGTGTCTCTCACCATCTGGCCCTTTGGCTCCCTAATGTGCTGACACTGCAGCATCTTTGCAAACCAGCTGGCAGACTTTGCTTTGGCTTCCACCTGCCTCCCAGGAACAGAGTCTGTCCATTTGCAACAATGACAGGAAAATACAGAGCTATGCTCCGAAGCCATTAAGATGTGTTAGGACAGTTTAGTTCCTAAAACACCTCCCAGAGCTCTTGAAATGGGACATACTCACTTGTACATTTCAGCATATATTTTCAGCTGATATATTAAAATAATCCTGCAATGCAAAGCTGAGGTATTAAAAAAAGGGTAAGTTTTCAAGTTAAAACACAGAGCTGAGGCTTAACCCGGGGTGTGTGGGTTTTCTTTGGTTTGTTGGGTTTTTTTTCATTTCTGCCAGTAACTCAATGTATAACTCGGACATTAAGGCCAAAATCCTCATAGCCAATTCAGGCATCAAAAGAAATGATCATATTTTCAAGGTTCAGAGCATCTACAGCTCCAGTTAACATTAACATGAGCAGCACGCTTCCAGTTGCCCAGTACTAAATAAGAAGTGTCTCATGTGGATATTATAAAGCTTAATTAGTTAAGAGTCAAATTTCCTTCTGTGCTTTCCCTTGCTTCTTCAAAGTAATTTTACAATCTGTTGAGAGATTCATAGATGGGAAATATATATTACTGATAAAAATATACTATCTGAACCAAGAATCCAGATGACCTAGCTTGTTCCATCCTGTCTATGAACAGGAGCATTAGACAACGATCATGTTATCTCTCACATGGGACTGGTCTCGGAGATGCAGACAGGCTTGCCACAGCATCATACACAAGCACTTCAAACTCAGTGAGGACTCTGCAATATTCAAATATTGTTGTCTTCATTTTACCATTGGGAAACAAATTAACTGAATTTTCCAAATGAAACAAGTATTTTATGTCAGACTGAAATACAATTCTCTTCAGCCTCATCTATGGTCCATATAGAATCTACCTAATCAAGAGTAGTTCTGCTTTGAGAGGTTTTTTAGACCAAGACCAGTGTTTAAGTTTCACAAACTCTTTTGGTGGTTCTTTATTGTGGTCGGTTTAACTGACCATCATGAACAATGTCATTCACTCTATATACTTCGAAGATATAGTCTATCATTGCAAAAGTTATTTTTCTGTTTGATAATAACTAAGTACATAACATAAACAAAAAAATGTTTTAGCTGTTATGTTAAATCATAAATCAAATTATTCTCAAGTCTTGGAACATGAGGTTGCTCCACAGCAATGATCACTTGAAGAGGCTGGCATCATTTAGTGGATTTTAGCTCATTAGCATGCAGAAACAAGCACAATATTAGAAATGATTAAAACCAGATTATTTCTAAATACTTATGTCTGTAATTCCCACATAGTAGCAACTTAAGATTGCTGTTGACCATATTAAATAAATCTTCTATCCAGTCTTCAAGTTTGTGATAATAAGGAGTCTTACAGGCCCCACAACTTACATGCTCTGGTGGCTGACACATGCTCAATACTTTGTGCTGTTTTACATTGGGGAAATACTTTTCTGTAAACCCCCCACCCCCTGAAGTTCTGTAGAATGAGTGAACAGACAAATGCAATGTACTAGTATGCTATGTTGGTCTCAGAAACAGACTGCTGTCTTAATTGATGCGTGCTGTGTGAGGAGGATGTTAGGAAAAGAGTCCAAACAAGTAGCAATTCTCCATAATTCAGATAATCTTTTTGTTATGTTGCAATGATTAAATACAGTGGCATAAAAATATAAATAAGCTAAATTTCATCTGCATCTGGACATAGACAGCTACAAAAGGAGGCTCTGGAAGTGCTGGAGAAAACAATGCAGAAATGTATGGGAAAATAGCCGTCATTCATAACGTCTGCTCTCACTAAGTAAATATGTTGTTACAGGGGCAAGTATTGTAGAGTATGTAAGATGGAGGCAATAATCCACAACCAGAGCAGGACACACAGAGGTAGTTATTATTGACCAAACCCACCCCCAAACAGAGCACTTTATTTAATAAACATTTTTTTTAATTGATGAAGGCTGTTCTCGTTTACTATTGTCTACTTTTTTCTTCTTTTTCCCCAGAGAGTGGCAGCTCTGACTTCTTTTAGATTATTCTTACCATAAAGTCTTTAAAAAATTTCATCCACATTTTATAAACATTGATGATTGTGACATTTTCAGTTCACTTTTTCTTTCTGGTTTCTTCAGTTAGTCCAGAAATAAATGTTTCATGACAGCTTCTATTTCTTGAGTTCTGTTTTCTGTCTTTACATGATAATTGAGACAGTTGTGATGTTATTTCTGTAGAAGACACCTTTGGGCTTCTCTCTCTCTCTCTCTCTGCAGTTTATGTCTTTATGCTTTTCATTGTTGCTGTTGAGTCTCTTAAACAGGGCTAGTCTGTATCTTGTGGAAGCATGTACATTATATGAAGAAATACAGACATTTTCAGGAGTACATTTTTAAATCTGTTTCAGTCCACACTTTGCTTATGACATTCTGCAGCTTGTTTACACATTGTACTCCCTAAACCCAAGAGATTCTTTAGATTTGCTTAAATATGAAACAGTTTTGAAGTCCTAGAAAACAAGGAGGTTTTTTACAGATTTATACTTAGAGTTTCAAGCAGTATGCCCAGTGAGGATGTTACCTGGAGCTCATTTATTTCTACTAAGACCAAAAAAAGAAAAAAAAAAGGGAGGAAAAAGGAAAAGTAAAATCCATAGTGTGTTCCCAAACTATTATTAAAAGAAAAATGCATGGCAACACATCTCACTAGAATCAAAGCTATATCTCAGATTCTCCTGATGCTGGAGACTCCATGAGGAATGTACCTGGCTTGAGGGGCTCATGCTTATAAATTATAGATGGACTGAGAACAGAATAAGAGCAGCAGGTACTACATTGAGAAACTGGTTTTGCTCACAACGTCGAGAGGCTGGCAGTGGGGTGTTGTTTCATGCTTGCTTAGAAGGGGCTATTTGGAATAGCCATGCACTTTCCATAAATTTCCTGTAATGCACAACCCTTTTCACCTTTTCATCCGACGTAATTATCAGATAGCAGTATGAAAAGATGAGCAGCATTGTGTATTACAGGGTATTTATAGAAAGTGTGTGTCTACGTAGAGAGTGGAGAGTAGTTTTAGGGGATATAGAACAAGCATATGCAAACAAACCATTTTAGAAGTGAAAGGACAGGAAGGAGGTATAATTGGCCCTCAGCCTCCTGTGTGCTCTGCATCCTGCATGGGACATGCTGAGAAATTTAACTGGAGGGAGCCAAAAGAGGGATATTTGTGCAGACTTAGTCCTTGCATTAAGACATGAGCCTTGGTGGTGTTCATAGATGGGGAGAGAGAAAAGCAGGGAGAGAGAAGGAGAGTAAGCAAGCAATCCTCCTCCAAAGCACAATTTGGAGCAGGAGGATAATTTATTCCCTGCTGCTGTGTAACTTGGGGTATAAACTAATCACACAATAAGTAATGTACTTATTTTAACATGGTGTTTTTGAAATGAGAATTGATCTAAGAGTTTTCAAGTGAATTAATGCTAATGATTTTCCTCTTGGAAAATGTTACTTTCCCTTCAATTATATATTTAATCACACATGTATAACATGATACATACAATTTGATTACCTACATATCTACCATAATGTTCAGTCAATTTTAATACAAATAGATACAATTACAGCTAGAAAACATTTGCCTACTGACAAAAGAATTTTATAAGAGTAAAAATAGTTATTAGTGTATCCCTTCGTTAAAGAGATCATAAAAATTAAGTACAATAAAAGCAGTCACAAAGTACATAGAAAAGAGAGACTTTGTCATAAACCAGCAAACAACTCTGGAGAAAGGAGTTCTAATGTTTCATTTCTTAATAGAGGATTTCCATCAAACTCTAAGTACTTGCAGTTAAATGACAGCAGATCACCCTGCATGTTTTCACTACGGTTAGATATTTGTACCTCTCAGTGATGCATCTGACCCTACTCACTGCTTGGTCACTATGAACTGATTTTTACAGACTTCAATAGTAATTAACTTCACCGGAGAATCTATCAAACTTTTATAGTTTTGAGAACGTGAAGCAACTTCTACCTTTACTAGAAAACTTCTTATAATACCTTTTAAGTTACACACACATAAGCATAAAAAGTTTAGTGCCACTAAAGAAAGTAAGAGAGCAAGCCCACCTTTCCGAGCTCCTAATGGATACACTTAATGAAAGATGGGTGTCCCTCTTAACTTCAAGTAAGATATTGTTCTGAAAGTCATTCCAGTTGTTCCAACAATTTGCTATTTTGATACAGCCAACAGAAGATTTCAAATAATGCTTTACCTGAGGTCACAAACTTGCTGAGCCAACACAATGCAAAAGAAATGTAATGATACCAACTGAAAAATTCTTTTCAAGCTTTCTGGAGAAAAAGTTGCATAATGTTTTTTTTTAGGATGTTATATATTGACACAGGGGAATTAATAAACCTTTTGACATTAGGAAGATTGGGAACAACTATAGAAATAATGTAGACTACCATTCCTCAAGTCTCTTTTTTTTTTTTTTTTTTTTTTCTCTTTCCACATGCTGTATCTAATTTGTATCAGCAAAGACTCTACTATTAGCATGTAGCTTGTCAGTCTCTCTCTCTGCTTTCTTGGTACACATCTTTCCCATAGATGAAAATTTAGCCAATGCTTTTTAAGACTGTCTGAAGTTATAGTCTTAGATAGAAAATGTGCAACAAGCTATTGTCATCAAATTAAATGCTCTAGAAATTCTTCAGATGTACCAAGTTCTCCTCCTAGATAGCAAAAATTTTAACAAAATCCTACCAGATTTGTCCTGAAGCACCATTTTACAAGTCTGTTTTCCAGGTAGGTATCCCCTGACTGGTAGGAAAATTGATGACCAAACCTTGACAAAGGCCACTGAAAACGTTTGTTGTGAGTCACGAGGCCTGCGAGTCCCTCGCTGTGGAGGTGCGTGTAGACACCCCTCTGATCCTAAACAGGATGCTGTAGTTCACTTCTGCTTTCGTTTTACCTTTTAGAGAGGTACCATGATATTTTGAGCCATAAGTCTGAGCCATAAGTCTGGCTATCACCTTTGCGCTGCTGCCCAGCAGTGCTGCTCATTGGCAATATACTAATAGCCCTTTGCTTTGACACGACCAGAGAAAAGGTACTTTGCAGCAGAGAGAATAGGGAAAGGACATCTGAGAAGCTGTCCTGCAGAGTTTTTGGAAAGGACCAATCTGATTATCTGGCCCAACTACTGGTATTGTTTGTTCATAACAGTGAAATATTTTATATATCCTTTGCTACTTTTGAACTACAATTTCACGTGGCTTCTGCAATGCAGTAGCTGTGAGAGCTGGTAAGAAATCCTTAGCAGGGTGTCTGACCTCTTTCTAGTGATCTTTAGTGATCTTTGGAAGGGCCCGGCTCAACTCAGATGAAGTTTGGAGACTGGAGGGAAGTTCGGAGCATCTGAATATGGATCATTATACTGTTCCACATGCAGTAAGTTACTACTTATGAAGGCTGACAAATCACATATATTTTATACTGTCTGCCATAAGCTTATGGACTTATTAGAACAGTGAGTTAAACATGATTTTCAAACTGATTTCAGTATGTTTTCCACTCTAAATGTCAAAGAAGATGGGCTTATGTTCTCTTAAGCATCTGGGAGAGTTAAACACATATGCTTAGTGTACCTGAAAAAGCCATGCTGCCACAGCTGTTAAAAGGAAAATAGGAAGAAGACATGATGTGAACATTTCCCTTGTACAGTTGCTGCCAAAACTTATTTTCCTGTTTTTATTTAAGAGTCTCATTTAGTTGTGTGGTATACTCTTCTGCTCAAAATTAATGCTGCTTCTTTATAATGTGATTTTCAGACTGCAATCTGAAGTACTGACTGGAAACCCCAATAAAAGCAATAGAAATATTTTGGCAATTATACGCTATATTTTTTTTTTTTTTAAAATTGTCATTTACCAAGTAACATCATGACAAGCTGTTAACAGAGTGAATTAAAGACATATGGTAGCCCTGTCATATTTAACACACTCATCTGTCATTACATTCTGCTGTCATTTTATCCATTATATCATGTTTGTAAAGTCAGTACTAATTTTCTATAAATATGTATATTTCTCTATTACTGCTGTTTTTTTCAAGCCTCTTAACCAGTCAGAATACATTCCCTTATATTATGTTTTTGTTTCCTAAATATTGCATATTCTGTACTAATAAAGAAGTCAGCATCTAATTAATCATGGCGTGTTTAATTTATGTTCCATCAAGACAGCTAAAGCTTTAGAGGCAGAAATATTTGTTATACTTGCATGTTGTGAAAAAAACAGTAACACTGAGTTTATTAACTGATTGTTAAAGTTAGCTATGTTAGCCTCATAAAATTAGCCTGTGAGGCAGCTGTGTTTCTTAATATATAGTCCTTTTCCACCAGTGTAAAAATAAGTCTAAAAATGTTATTTACATGAAAATTAAGGTAAATTTAATTCATATCTATGGACATATTGACTGAAAAATCAAATTAAGCAAATCAAATATTTAATTCTACTCAGACTTGCCTAAAAATTATTTCAATAGTAAATAAGAATTCAAGATTTTAAGCTCTTATTTTCCAAAAATATTTTTCCATTTACTTCCCTTCTCTTCAAACTTTGCTTGAGTCCAGCCATTAAAACATTTTAGTGCAAAAGAACTGAATAACTGTCATAGCAACAAAAGAATTTACATTAGTAATAATTTACAGATGTAAAGGTCTAATGTTGTGCTCTCATCGGATATATGTTACTGCATATTTGTTGCATTTATTTTTATGGAATAAATAATGGTATTTCATGTTTGGCACTTAAGAAATTCACTCATTTTGAGAACTGACAGTACACTCCTAATAAGATTTGCAGCTGTGGTTTACATTTTTCTAAAAAAAATCTGTCATCTCAGAGACAACTCAAACTTTATATTTATTAATCATCAATGCACCAGTGTCCTGGTTTCAGCTGGGATGGAGTTAATTGTCTTCCTAGTAGCTGGTACGGTGCTACGTTTTTAGTTCAGTATGAGAGGAATGTTGATAACACTCTGATGTTTTCGGTTGCTGCTAAATCATATTCAGTCTAAAGTTAAGGAGTTCTCAGCTTCTCATGCCCAGCCAGCGAGAACGCTGGAGGGGCACAAGAAGCTGGGAGGGGACACAGCCAGGGCAGCTGACCCAAACTGGCCAAAGGGGTATTCCATAC
>JANZLQ010000056.1:3797724-3811615 GCA_026212715.1 Elanus axillaris | reverse complement strand
ATTATTACTTTCTTCTTTTCTGTTCTATTAAACTGTTCTTATCTCAACCCATGAGTTTTACTTCTTTTCCCAATTTTGTCCCCCATCCCACTGGGGTGGGGAAGTGAGTGAGCAGCTGCGTGGTGCTTAGTTGCTGGCTGGAGTTAAACCACGACAACCAGAATTTTATAAAAGTTGGAGAATGAAGTATGGTGTACAGAATTTGTGGATCTGTCCCTGATATATTGCTAGTTGTGTATGTCACATTTATATCATGAAGGAGAGAGGTTTGACAAGGCTATAATTACCTACTGACATAAATTGTGTTTATCAGTATTTAGTTACAGAAACATGTCTGTTTAAGAGAAACCACATTTTCATTACAATGCAGATCTATTTTGAAATCTTATCTCAATTTTTCAAGTAAGTGGAATTAGAAGAGTACTTCAAGACAGTAAGTCCTTTAAGACTTCTGATTCCAGATGAAGGGGTTACTGACAAAATAATAATGAAAAGAATTAATAGGGATATGTTTAAAAATCAATGCATTATTGTTCTTTTTCTTCTTAAAAAAAAGAAAAAAGAAAGCTTTGCCTTTTGAGTTTCTGATGTTAGGCCAAGTTTCCAATGCTGTCACTAGATTCCGTATTTACTTATTTCTTGTACTTTAGTTACTACAATTCCATATGGTTATATTTCTCAGAGTTCAGAATTGCATTCTGGCAATAGACCATGTCATTATAGCTAACACTGAAAACTGAATTTCTCTATTTACACTGAATTTCTCTATTTACACTGAATTTCTCTATTTATTACTCTTTCTATATTGTAGACAATATACAGGCAATGCAATTTTCTTTCCATGTGGCAGTGGATAATTCAGTTCCAATGCCGATTCAGCTTGGGTTTTAAAGTGAGACCGCCAAACATGATACCTGTTGGCAATGGAAGCAATTGTTTTCCAATCATGAAAATATCATGAATGCAGCTGAGATATAACTCATTTTATTAAAGTTATCACTTCAGAGCATTAAGTAGGTGAAATATATAAGAAGTACCAGCTTTCCAAGGAGATTGGAAGACCCCAGAGATTCATAATGTCTCACTAAGGTCCTTGGGAAAGTATCTATATTATACATGTTTTAAATATTCTTCCCCTCTTTGGTATTCAGTACCAACAGTTCAAAATAAGTACAGAAAAAGGAAAGGAAGTTACAATCACAGAGAATGATGCAAAGCACTTTGATGTTCTTGCACTGCTAAGAGCAGTTCTATGTTCTATTAGTTCTACATTATACTGAAGTACATTGTTAAACAAACCTAGATAACATTTATCAAATAATACTTTTTTTCCCAGATATAGCTTCACTTTCTGGCACTACTTTTTACGCCAAAACCCACACAAAACTTATTTTTAATTTAGGAGGGATAATATATCATTGTACACATTCGAAAGGTTGAACAAAGACCCCATGACCCTCCTCCCAAAAGATATCTGATACCAAGCATATTACTGAGATCACTTTTTGTTATTCAGATGCATTTGTAACTAATGAAGTCCCTGATAACTGACCCACAGTCTTAAGAAAAAGTTTTAGGCTTGTCCTTAATTTGCTCTAAAACCAACATGGTTTTAGACAAAACCCAAAGATACTGAGGTCATACAGACAGAATCATAAAGAGTTTATGGCTGTCAGTCATAAAGACTGACAAACTAATTCCTTAATTCTTCTACTTCCCATTCCTCTTCAGTCTGGACTCAGTCATGTAGATGATATTCTCTCCAAGAACACAAAACAGATAACTCCAGGTACTCCAACTCTACCACTCTTCCTTAATTTCTCCCTTTCACTGGCACAGATAGGAAGTCCAGCTTTGGGCCCTTCACTACAAGAAAGACATTGAGGTGTTGCTGGAGCGTGTCCAAAGAAGAGCAATGAGGCTGGTGAAGGGTCTAAAGCACAAGGTCTATGAGGAGCTGCTGAGGGAACGGGGGCTGTTTAGTCTGGAGAAAAGGAGGCTGAGGAGAGACCTTACCGGTCTCCACAACTACCTGAAAGGAGGTTGTAGCAAGGTGGGTGTCAGTCTTTTCTCCCAAGTAAGAAGTGATGGGATGAGTCGAAATTGCCTCAAGTTGCACCAGGGGAGGTTTAGATTAGATATTAGGAAAAATTCTTCACAGAAAGAGTTGTCAAGCATTGGAAGAGGCTGCCCAGGGAAGTGGTTGAGTCGCCATCCCTGGAGGTCAGACATGTAGACATGGTGCCTAGGGACATAGTTTAGTGGTGGACTTGGCGGTGCTGGGTTAATGGTTGGACTTGATGACCTTAAAGGTCTTTTCAACTTAAATGATTCTATGATTCATCACAGTTTAGTTGATTCAGCACTGAAGGGCAGGAACAGAAATAAAGTTAATTTTGTGTTTCTCACTAAAAAAGAGGTAGAAGTCATTTTGCTCTTATCATGGCACAAAACCATTGTAAAAAATCCTATTAAATCTTCAGATTAAAAGATTGAAAAACTTCAGAGCAACAACAGTTCAGGCCTATTGCTCTATAGTTGTGTTTATCAGATGGTATGATTTATATGTGTATGCTTGCCAACATGCACATTTCTGCCAACATAGCAAAGACAAAAATTAGAAAGCACTTTCTGTATCTCATCAAACAAGGATGACCAGGCTTTCCTCGTCCACAAGAATAAGGCTCTTACTGTCAGGCTGAGTCACATATTTACCCAATGCCAAACTCAGTTTGAAGCACCACTGACACCTGAATTAAATTAGCCACCATCTGTAGGTAAACAAAATCATGAGAACTACACTAAGTTTCTTGTTCTGTACTCACTGCACAAGCTCCTTTAATACTGAATGTTCAGGTATTTTTCTTGTATGTAGTTTAAAAAACACGAGAGTGATGAAACTTATTCCACTAGGTGTACTGTTATCCAAATTTCCAAAATGAATTTGAAAGTGGAATTCTCCCCTAAAATCCTACCATTCATTGTATCTTGTTCTAACCAACTGCCCAGCTAACTGTATATATTTCATATATGCATATATGTATGCACACCTATACATATGTGTGTATATATATATATAAAGTATATAACTGTATATATCTCATTTTAGAAACAAATGTATGACTCATTTCTGGTTTTCTCATCTTATAATTTCTTCTTTATCTGTTTTGCCAATCAGCAATCTTGTCTGTTTCATTACTGCTCTTAGAGACAAATCTACAGCCATTTGATATGAAAAAGGAGAGTTACAGATCTCTCCCCTCAGTTCTGTCCCCTGGGCTATTTCTGCCAGACAACTGGACAGCAGCACAGATATATCTGGGGCACTAGGTAGGGAAGAAAGAGTTTCTGTGCGGTCATGGAGAGTCAGATGAGGGAGTCTGACCTGTGTCATTTTATCTATTTCAGCACAAATCATACATTCTTTATTCAACAGCATTTAAATAATGCAGAATGCATTCTCTCTTCCTCTACTTGCCAGGAAAACCTCCATTTAACATCTGTTGTTTAAACCATAAGTAAGACTCTGCACAGAAACCAGGATACTCTGTGAACATCTTCTTAACGGTTTTCTCCAAATTTTGTGGAAAACAGAGGGGGAAAGGGAAGGCTGGCCACTATCTTTTGCAACCCCTCCTTCCACCTTCAGGAGAGAAGAAAAAGCACCTATCATCTCTTCTGCTGACTGACCTTCTGTCTTGAACACCACACCTCAAGTATTTTTCTTTCTCCAATATAGTAAAGTGAATCAATGTGCAATATAAACATGATAATAGGTGTCCACGCAAATAGTCTGAATCCTGCAAACACTGTGATCTGCACTATTTTCAACCTCAGGCTTCCACTCTGCTTGGGGACTTAAGTGTCTCAGTATCATAGATAATGTGTGTAGAAAAGTAATTTTAACAAGTTTCCTTAGTAATTGGGATCTCCGCAATTCCCACAGTAATTGGGATCTCTGGGCTGGTAATGCATTTACAGATAGAAAATAAGTAGGGCATAACTGAAAAAGACTGTGAAAATTAATACAGTGCAATAAAATGAAAACTCATGCATACATCTCCTCCCCTCAACTCTGCTTGCTTTGAAGTTGTCAGAATAATTTATTGCTTCTTCCTCTGATCTTGTCATTCCTTCCCTTTGAATTCCACTTACTACACCAAATGCCACCTTTTCTCCTTGCCTTTCAATCTTAGTCCTCCCAATATTCACTAAGTTGCTAGCTAACAACAATGTTCTTATTTTACTTGCCCACTAGATACTTTAACTCTTTCTCCCATGCTGTCCTTTGTAGCTGGGAGACCACCTTGATAATAAAATATAAAGTCACTTGCTTTCTGCAAAACTGTTTTAAAATTCCTCTTAATTGTAAGGTATCCAATGAGCAACTAATGAGAAGACAGGTGGTGAACAAAAACATTTGCCTTTATGTATTTAACAAAACAACAAGGAAATGTATCTAAGAGGAAAGAGAAACACTTAATACAGTTAAAAAGCTCCATGCACATACGTATGAAAATCTCACATTTTGTCTCTTCCTTTATGTCCTCCATAGAGGATAGAAGGTAATTGAGATATTGTTCAGTTTGTTCATTGAGTCTTGCAAAGGGAAGAAACCCAGCAGTAAATCCTTAGCTTTAAATAGCCATATTTGTCATGCATATTTTGCAGAAAGGACCATTCACTTACATGCCTTGCGTGCATCTAAGCCCGGGTGACCCTGCCCACCACAGGTTATCTGATGACACATCTTTCTTCAGTCTCTGATAAAGCAAAAGCAGCATGTGGAGCTGCTGCTGGGAATCACTGCCTGCTTGATGAGTACCTATGTTATACAACAGACTTTCTCCTGATCTGCCTGCGAAACCGAACAGGCTGCTTTCTGACCGGGAAAGAAAAAAGTCATCCTTTTCTTGATTTGCCCATTTGCTTTTCTCTTGCTTTCCACCACAGGCAGACTACTTGCTTTCCTTGACATAGTCCACTAGTGAGGACACACAAAAAGTATTCAAAGTGAATACCACTGGAGAAACATCAGTTCTTATACTTTTAGCCACACAGCTCTATGCATAATCCACTGTGGTGAGGCCTGTCTGCTCTCTAGAAGGTTACTTTCTTTTCTGGTTAAGAATTACGGCAACATACTGAAGTACAATAAAGACAAACACTTAGGCAAGGCCGTATGTAAAGCTTATTATTTCTAAGTCTTTACTTTAATATTTGTAGGTTTTCACTTGTCATCTCAGATTTTTTCACAGAAAAGAAATATCTGAGAATACTGTCCTTACTAAAAACAGATGAATTATATTTTCATGATATTTAAGTGTTATTTAAGAAAGAAAAAAAAAATTACTTGGAGATTAATCAAGTCATGCCAATAAATGATTGTTAATGATAAATATACTCTGCTAATGATAAATATACAGAACAACAAATAATTTTGATGTTATTGCTGAAGAAGTTTTTTCACTGTAAAGTTGTAACATTTTCAGTTTTAAATTGTAACATCTGTCTTGCAAAAGGAAGACTGAATAACAGAGAAAGAAAGGACAGTGTGGAATTACAAAGGAAAAATAGAAGTGGCTATTAATGGGCTGGAAAAATACTGTTATAGTGGCTCTTATTTTGTTTTTGTTTTCCATGCATCCTAGGGTAGTATTTTAAGATATAATTAATTTTCCACAAATATTAATATAGTTTTTTAATTGATTTTAAATGGAAACAAACCTGCCAGGTTCTATTCTAAAAATAATGGTTCAGTGGCATTTTTTCTGCTTCTCTGTTAGATTAGGCATACTGCAGGTTAAATAAGGGCATCCGAAAGAGGAGTGCAGGGGCTGGTAGGAACCACACAGAGGGCTGGCAATAATGAAGATCTGCACTGCCAGTCCTGAAAAAGCACATGGGATCTTCGTTATTGGTAAGTGTCATCCTGGTGGGTTCTTGGGCAGATCTGGATATTTGGTAGTTGTTCCTTATTAGAAATGCCAGGCCAGCATCTTCCTGCTCCAAAAGTCAGGGAACTGATATGTTGCAGTTGGGCCTGTCAGCCAAGAGGTGAGTTGGCTTTTACTTTTTCCTTATTTACTGTATTTAAAACTTTTACTTGTGTAGCATAAGCAAAGATTAGCTCCATCTGCGCCCTCTCATATCAGAGTTCCTTACTAGGTATCTTAAATAGGATTTACCTGTCCTAGCCAGTCTCCTTACTGGCAGAAATTATTTCTGTGTTAAAGTGGACACGCCTCAGTAATACGAAGGGTTTCCTGAAGTTTATGGATGGAGTCATGTACTATGTGTAAAGATGGTGAACTGCACTTTGTGTTAGCTGGCTGGGGAAACCAGTGAGAAGTCAGCAGCACTGAGGTGTAGACAGCCACCCATGGGTACGGCAAAGTATTCCCAAGGATTTATTCCCTTGGCATTCCATGTTAACTTCTCCTATGTTGCTGCGGGGTGTGCTCAAAAGCTGCAGCAAAGTATGGCCAGGGAATTTGGGCCCAATGGTGCTGAAAGCGATGCTGTTGACTAGACACTGGATGTGACACCTGTGTGCCCTGGCCCCTTTCTGGGTGAGGCAGCTTCCACAGGAACTTCAGGCAGGCTCCTCCTGGAATTACTTGGCACTTGGATAAGGGTCACAGAATTTTGTGTGACACAATAACTGTGGGCAAACAGTTTTCATTTGTTTAGGCAAAAAGGTTACTTATTTCCACAGGCCATGGCAAAATATAATTATTTTTTCTCTCTTTTCATAGTATTTTCATGCATATATTGATCATAGCTGTTATATAGCACTCATTAAGTTTATTCTAGGAAGCGAGAGCAAGTTTTTATAATATTCCTTGCTTACATACATGAAATACTCAAAATCACATCTCTGGAACAATTTTCTGGTAGTAAAATGATCTTTTCTCTGAATCTTTTTTATTCCCCCTGTAGGATCATTTCCATTTTAAAAAGCCTCATTTTCTGCTACAGTCGTCAAATTTCAGTCACATTCTGGATTCTCCCTTGGGAGAATATTTTCTTGTGTAGGAGCAGAACTCAACTGATCAATGCTTTCTAGAACAACAGTGGGACTCTTGGCTGAGCTTGGGGATGAAGCACCACTCCCCATCCCCCCCCCAGGCTGGCATGAAGAGGCTATGCAGGTCAGTTGCCTGTAGGCTTGCTGAAGAAAAGCCTCAGCCCTGCTGAAGAATGCATGTGGGGTGAAGGTGTCTGATTTTGGGGTAGCTGATGAATGAAAATGTGTTTTTCAAGCCTGGCTGTGGGGCTAGCAGGGAAGGGAGGAACCTGAGCATTCAGCTCACAACAGCTTTGCCAGAAGTTAACTGTTGTTGGTTCATCCTTTTGCCAAAAAGGAAGGAACAACATGCTTATCTCAAAAAAAGCCTGTGAGTCAGTATGCTTCAGATCAGTATCCCTGAGACAAAATTTTCTGGAGATAACATGTTTGTTTTGCTATTGTACATTAGTCTGTAGAGAAAAAAGTATTTCAGACAAGAGCAGTTATTTTGTGATTATCCCTGCCTGATATACAACTGTTATTTTACTCTGTTCTCTTTAAAGAGTTCTGTAAGAGTTAATTATAAATATCTTGAAATTCGTATACTGTCATTTGAAAATGCAATCTTTTTTCACAGCACTCATTCCATTAATAAGACATAAAATATTAAAAGTCTGAGCAGTTTCCAATTGCTATCTTGGCTTTAAAATCATGTTTTTAATTTCTGAGTAAGGGGAAGAAAACAAGTGCAAGGAAAGTTGAAGCTTAAAAAAAAAAAGATAGGTTAAGCAAGCCATAGGAGTTTCCTAATATGATTATTCTGACATTTTCTGCCTCATAATCTATTATCACCTTCTACTGGGTGTTCATTCACCTCTTGCAACTTGAAAGTGTCCTTGACATCTGTAACTTTATCTAGATGCTGGTCTGCCAATTCTGTGCTCTTTAAAGTAGAAAGTCTTAAACACTGTTTTTCATTTATGCCAAGAGCTGAGCTGCATGGGGAGTAAAAGTCAGGAAAAAACCCAGAACTTTAAAGGATATGAAAGAATAGAATTGCCTTTGATCTGACACTAAAAATTAGGACTCGAGCTTTGTATGATCTGGAATCCATGGTAGGGGTATGGGCCATGGGGTTCAGGCCAGAAGAATAAAAGTAGCCTTTTTATTCCTAAGAAAATTATGTATTAGAAAAAGAAAACACATATTGGGATTGCTTTCACCTTCTGAGGAGTTCCATCCTGAATGAGCAGCAGTGGGAATTAAAGGGCTGGGAGCAGAGAGAGGCACAAACCAGCAAGAGGTATGGTTGTGGGCTTCTGCAGGCCTCCTGCGGCCTGCGTGTGGGGAGTGGTTCTGCAAAACTGGAAAGGGATTACAAAGGCTTTATTTGTTCTTGTTCACTCCCTGTCAGTCTGACCTTTTAAACAACTGCTTTCCTCATGTAGCCTGACTTAGCTGAAAAATGAATGGCTCCATACAGAGCTCAGACTGCTTACAGATAAATTATAAATTTAGGATTATCAACCCAAGCACAGCCTGATTAATAAAATCATATTACCATTACAGATCCTGTTTGCAAAGTCTGAGCTGAATTAAAATTCAGAGTACATGACTTGGGATGGCTATCAATGAAATAAACTGGAATACTTCTATAGAGGGTCTTTGCAGACTGAAATTTACAATATTGTTCTGATTTTCTAACCATCAGAAAGGTCAGTAATGACTTTGAAGTTACTGATAGACACACTGAAATGCAACTCTTACCGCCCTCTCCCTCCCTTAAAAGCTTATCTTAGTCTTGCCAAGGGTGTGTTTAAGCTGTTTTCATTCATTTTGCAAAACCCTGCTTGTTGTCATCTGACATATACAGAACGGTCAGTCAATGTTTGTTATGAAGAAAGATATGCATTTATCAAAGTAGATTACTTGCACCTTGTTTACAGTAGGAAAGTAAAAGAAGTTTTCAGAAGGACAAAAAACCCACTGAAAGACTAGATTGTAACATATTTCTCCTACAGTTGTCACCTAGTAGTTATAAAGAAAATTGGTGTGGGCATACTCAAGCAGTACCTGGAACAGAAGGCAGCTTTCTCAAACATTACTGATCTTAAAGGAGCCTTGTACAGAGTTAAATAAATTAAAAGGGTCAAATATTTCAGTAGGCTGTATTTAATTTAAATAAACTTCCCAATGGGTTTCTTTACCTGTCTAAACTTCTCACTCAATTTTCCTATTCAGCACTAATAAATGAAAACTGTAATGTAAAGTTTTACACATTCAAACACCTGCATAGAGACAGTGACCACATGACTAAGAAATCAGCTGTTCCCACTACTTAGTATAGAGGAGTATTTCATTGAAACACAGCATTGCTTTGCACATATAAGTGGAAGAATCCATTACAAATGTCAGTAAAGACAATTTTAAAATAGCTTATATTGGGAGTGGGTCATGTACACGTCCCTGGAGGTATTTAAAAGACGTGTAGACGTGGCGCTTAGGGACATGGTTTAGTGGTGGACTTAGCAATGGTAGGTTGACGGTTGGATTCAATCATCTTAAAGGTCTTATCCAACCTATATGATTCTATGACTCTATATACACAGTCATATGAAAATATATGTACACATCACTATCTCGCACACGTGGTATGCAACATGAACACCTGTTTTGTAGAGCTCTGAATGTGCAACTGCCTGCATTCACCCAGTTTTGACCTCCTTCCTTTTGCTGTACCCTCTGATCCATCTCTGCTTTCCTTCTAACATTACACTGCTCAGATAAGCCTCACAAGAAATGTACTTGAAGAGTCAAATAATACAAGTACATACAAAACCAAAGAGGTTTTCTTTGTTTATTTTCCACATGCAGTTTGTTCAAATCTGGGGTGTATGGAAACAAATATATGGTCCATAACCCCGATGTCTAGAAAGCTAAGAAGTAAATAAAGCTTGATTTTTAGACCAGGGCATAATCTTTCTTGCATTCTGTTGGCAAAAAATGCCACAAAATCATTTACAAGATTCAGATTCACTGAAACATATTGCTAATTTACAATATCTAGCTGAACTACTGTGACAAAACCAAAAAAAATCTAGCAGACTCAAAACCTACAGTTTGTCTTTACTTCATTTAAAATTTACTTCAGTTTTCGGTTTTAAAAATTTAACAAGTGAAAACAAACCTCAGAACTGAGATGAAACATTAGATTTTGGATTGAAACATTTGGTGGATAGACTAACTTCTACTTTTCTCTCTGTGGTCTTTGTCAGATTTTTTTAATCTTTGTTTAACTTCCAATTACATAGATGGTTAAAAGCATTTCCTTGAGAAAAATATGAGTTGCATAAGCAGAGTATTATCTATAAAATATCTGTAGACTGTATATTAGAGTACAAAAGGATGTAGTAGGGAAATAACATTAGAATAAATACAATAAGTTTTGTTGTGCTGGGTCACATGAACTCAGCCAAATCAGCATTCTAGAAGGAAAAAAAAAGGAAAAAGGGAAAGAAAAGAGACAGCAGTACTGTAACACATATTGACTGAATGAAGAAAGTAAACCAATTTCTTTTGTCATTTTCACAGGAAAGAGCTGAAAGAGAGAGCTGGCTTGTACACACAGGCCAGCACACTGAACATACCCATGAGTTACAAGGTAGGAGGGTGGCCAAGCTCCTCACACCTGTGTTTCTGTACACCACAAAATTTTCTGAAATCAGGGAACATGCAAATAACCTTGACTGGTGCTGTCATGTCCCAGTGAACTAGATCTTTTCTGTTGTCTTTGATTCTTGCACCCTACTGAGTTGTTTTGCCCTTCCCAGAGGACTGCAAATCAATAAGTAGTGGTTAAGCAGTTGATCATGTTACAAATACCATTTGTGGCAAGAGAGAATCAGACCTTCAAATCTGCCAGGGTAACAGGGAGCAATTCACCCAGAGTACTGAAAGGACCAATGCTGTGGCTATTTCCTCACACTTTCCTATTCTGGTTTCCAAAGTCCTTATTTTCTGATTGACCTCACTGATCCTCCACAGTTATTTCCTGCTTTAATTAAGGCAGTTTTAAATGGCTCTCTGTGGCCCTCTGTAGACCAGATCTTCACTAGCTGCAAGTTGCTATGACAGACCTGTCTTGATCTACATGGAGCTTTATCATTTACATCAACTGAGGATCTGATGGCTTAGAGTCCAGACACTGTCATACTGCTCCTGTAAGTGCTACTAAGACAAGAGGACCATTTACGTAAGTAAAGGATGCAACTGGCAGAGGTAACCTCTGTGGTTTTGTTGATTTTTGTTGATATTTTGTCTGAAAAGTATTACATACTTGCTGCTGTGCAGATTAACCACATATATGTGAGGAAATAAAAGAATCGTATCTGTTGCTGATAATGCTTTCTTTCTCCCTCAAGTAAAATTGCAAACTTGTACAATCATGGTGGCTAATGCAAGAAAAAAAAAAAAAAAAGAAAAAAATATTCAATTGCTGGAACTTTTTATTAGCTAAAAGTAAGGGATAGTTTACATTCCTGTCTCTAAATCAGCTAAGACTTAAGATAATTTATAGGAGTATAGAATAACTACAAGTTATTTTTAAGGTATGTCAGACTAGAATATAAATATTTATACACCCAGAGTCTCCTATCTCCTATAAGACTTTCCAGGGGTCAGAATTAAAAGCTAACAGGCAGGGTGACTGCATGAAGCCCTTTGATTTTACTTCCAGTAGGTCTGGTGTGACCATCAGGCTGCAAAAAAGGTGAAACCTGAGGAGAGCCAATTACAAAGCTTCTGAGCTCAGTGAACAAATGCCTGGGCCAGCACGCTGCAGGATCCTGCCCCATAAATTACTGAAAGCAGAGGCAGCCTGGCAGGGGTGGTAGAAAGTCTGCTGGGGGTCAAAGAGAATAGTCCAACAGAATAGGGGCAACTTACTGAAGAAGGGAATTGTACGCTCGCTGGAGGAAGGTTGGTCTCTGCTCCTTGAGGTCTGGCTGTTGGAGAAGCACAGTAAATGCTGGACCTCCATCACCAAAGAGGCCATGGAGAGGAGAGGATCCATACTGGAGCATCTTGGCAAGAGCCAGCTGAGACTCCAAGGCTGTTTCAGGCCAGGGAAGCAGAAGATAAAGGCCAGAGAGGGCTTTGGTTTAAGGTACCAAACATCACAGAGATCTCAGGGAATGCCATTTCATTTGCATTATCCATCACACTCCTAAGACAGGTTATTGTGAAGTTGAGAAAAAAAAGGGTGGAAAAGCAGTTTAATAATCAGCACTTATTAACCTTAAACTTGCCCTTACTCACTATTTCTTTGATCATATTTTTAGTTTTGTTCCTTTTCTTGAATTAGTTTTATTAACTTTTTTAATCTTTTACGTCAGTGACATGTCAAGGGCTGACTTCAATAGAAGAGAGGAGTGAATCCTCACAGAACAGTTCATTAGATATGCCAAGAACCATAACAAAAAAATATGAACAATTCTATAAGCTGCTGCTTAAAAAGGACATCCATCCTTAAAAAGACTGCAGGTTGGAAACATCTCCAGTATTTGGTGACACTATAACCAGGAGGCAGAGGCTTCAGCAGTTTCTCAGTGGGAGTTAGAAGATGCTTCAAATTTGCATTACTTGTCTAGATGATTGTCCATTGACACAGCCTTACATTTATTTCTTAGATAATCTCTAAAACCAAACTCCTCAGAAACACACAAGTTTTATGGCAATGTAACATCATTAAGAATTAATGGAAATTATTGAGGCAATTTTGTTATTACTTTGAAAGAGGAAACATGAACACTCATTCAATCTGGATCACAATTAGAGATGGGCTGAATAATCACATCTATTAACAGCAGCCAACTCATGGTTGTCAGGAGAAATTATTGTTAGCTCTTTTTCTCCCTGCTTTGTCCCATCTCTGTCACTGTCTTTGATTTTCTTACCAGTTCTGTCCTGTAAAGACTATGAAATAAAGGTATAATTTTCTCATAACTGCACATCACCCTTCAGTTAAAAATCTAACTTAAAATCTTAACTTTCCATGCCCAATTTCAAGAAGTCCTATTATCAAAATTAGTGTACTTGTGAAGAATAAGTTAAGAAGAGCTGATGAAAACAAAAGAAACAAAAAGTAGTATTTCCAAGAGAGTGGGCTGGTATTGAGTGATTTGTGCTACATATTTATTTTCAGTGTGGTCTTATTTCTCTGTTCACTTTTTTTTCCCTGTTCAAAAGTTTTGCATCTATGGTAAAACTAGTAAATTTGGAACATAATGAGAAGCAAAGAAGTGAGAATTGAGAGACTAAGAAGGAAGGGGTTTGCAAAAAGCTCTGATTCAGCACATTCACACCCTAAGATGTGAAAATTCACAGGAAAATTATTTTGACTCCTTCCACAAATCTTCAGAGAGCTTGGAATTTTTAAATGCATATATAATGCTTAGGCCTCATTTATACATCAAAAGCAAAAAAAAAAAAAAAAGAATCCTAATACAATTTGCAGGTTAACATTTGGAAAAGCAAACATTATTTTCTATGCTTCTTCATATTCATCCCATAGTTTTATCTGTTTTTGTTTAAGATGCTAAAAACTTTAAGCACCAGAATTTAATATATGCGTACAATTGACAGAATAAGCATATATACTCATTTCAGCTGGGATAGAGTTAATTTTCTTTATAGCGGCTATTATGGGACTATGTTTGGATTGTGCTGAAAACAGGGTTGATAACGCCCAAATGTTTTCCTTACTGCTGAGCAGGGCTCACACATTGCCAAGGGCTTTTCTGCTTCTCCCCCCACCCCACCAGCGAGGAGGCTGGGGGGGCACAAGGAGTTGGGAGGGGACACAGCTGGGACAGCTGACCC
>JANZLQ010000056.1:3772405-3797688 GCA_026212715.1 Elanus axillaris | reverse complement strand
AAAGCTGGGGGAAAAAGGAGGGGGACGACGACGATGACGTTCAGGGTGATGGCGTTTGTCTTCCCAAGTAAGGGTTACGCGTGATGGAGCCCTGCTGTCCTGGAGATGGCTGCACACCCGCCTGCCCATGGGAAGTGGTGAGTGAATTCCTTGTTTTGCTTTGCTTGTGCGCGCGGCTTTTGCTTTCCCTGTTAAACCGTCTTTATCTCAGCCCACAGGTTTTCTCACTTTTACCCTTCTGATTCTCTCCCCATCCCACTGAGAGGGAGGTGAGTGAGCGGCTGCGTGGGGCTCAGTTCCTGGCTGAGGTTAAAACCTGACAGCATATTAGCATATTAAAAATTATGTGTATACTGTAAGTTAAAGCTATAATGATTGTGCGGTACCAGCCTGAGGCTAAATCTTCTTTTATTATACTTGGTGTTCAACAGATGACACTACTTCAGAATAAGCAAGCTTCTGCGGCTATTACTGTGTTTCAGTGGACAAACTCATTGACTGTGTAGATAAGTTGGTTCACAAGTACAATTATTTTGAAAATTATTTACATGGCAGATTGCAATATTTCTACATGATTTAACCAACTAAATTTTCCCAAGTGTTTCTGGAATTATAAGTCAGGTATATTTGATTCTTTATTAATATGGAAATAGTTATTTAACATAGTTCCTATTCCAATGTGATACTTATTTTTACAAGTGAAATCATATCCTTCCTACCATGCTGTCTTGTTTCTAGTGTGGAGGATGTAGAGTAAGACACACCAAGCAGGAAACAATAATTGTCAAAATGTTAACAGCAAACTGCTTATTAAAAAAAAAAATTCTTTGCCTCAGATACTTCTAGAACCTTGTCATCTGATCTTACAGCTTCATAATCAATATTTTTCTGTGCATCATTGCTTACAATAGAAATGGGATGTGATGAGAACAGTGGGAAACCAGTTCAGTTATAAAAGTTCATGTACTGATTAATATTAATGTAGTACATAAAATCACCTAAGACTTAAACAGTCCTTACAACAAAGCTGGCTTTCAGTGCATGAGAAAGGCCAGGAAGGCAATGCCTTGTTGGGAAATTGTCCTGGCTTGTGGCAGAAGGTACATTTCCACCAGCAAATATTACACCAAATACTCTTTAGTCAAATGTATAACACTCTGTTCCTATTTATTCCAACCTGTAAGACTTACCATTTCATCTATAAAACATTTATCTGTATATGAGACTATCTGTTACGTAGTCTCAAACAGGGCAAGAGAATTGGCTTTCAAGATTAAAGGGTTAAGCTCACAGAAACCTCACAAAAGGCAATCTTCCACCTCACAAAGTTAGAGAAAATGAAGTCCAAAATGTGATAAACATGTAGATTTTTTTGGCACAAAAGAGAGAGAGAGAAATCTCAAATCAGCATTTTCAAAAGTTTTATTCTGAGAAACAAGAATGTTGGAGAAAAATCTGGAAGGAGACTTGAGGACAAGAAAATGGCAGTGAAAAAAAACCACATCAGCTGTGGCAGTGGCAAGGAATGCATTTTCATGAATAACCCTAGATTTGAATCACTTGTTTTCTGCCCATTTCACAGTTAAAGCCAGTCTTATAAAAACTCTGAGAAAATACCTACTCAATCAGACCTCATAAAACAGAGGAATAAATGTGGCATTTTTAGAGAATTCACCTGGACAATGGGATACCAGCACACATCTTCATCTTCTAGGACAACAGACCTGAACCTACACCATCTTTGTCCTATGGGAGTGCCTTTACCCCTTAATTCAGATTTAATTGAGGTATAAGCCTTAACTTTTTCTACTTAAATTTAATAAGTACATATTCACTAATACATAGTGACAGTTTGTTTGTCCCTCCCTAAAAGAAAGGATTTGGGTATTTGCTGATCTCCTGTAAATTTTACTGTGCTATACATAGCATAGAGGTGCTTGAGCATAGTTCAAAAACAGAGACTGGTTCAAGCCTCAGAAATAGCAAGGCCTATGCCTTAAATCTTAGTATCTCTGTTGAATTTCCTAACCATTTTGCTACTAAGTGGACAAGTGCAATAATTTTTTTTTTAATGTACTTTGGAAAGGAGATTATGAGCTATGGTTGTGGTTATGAATCAGAAGCAGAGCTAAACAAATATTTCCTCAGATACCTTACTAATGAGGCATAGGAAATACTGAGATCCTCAGCATTTCCTAAACATCCCATTTAGTCTATTGTACACTTTTGTAGCTCCGTAGTTCAGTGCCCATATTTCCCTGTGCGGAGAAGTCAGTGATTCATTTATGTGTAGTCTCTCCATGCCTGGAGGTAGCTTCTTGTCCACTAAACAGGTTTGAATGAGAAACAAATATTTGGTAATAAAAGGGGAAATCATAGGACAAAAAAAGTGCTTCTCTAGTAGTTAAGAAATCCGTTTGCCACAGGTCAGGTACAATATTCTACAGTACTTATGTGTCAAACCAGACTTTGGTGTCAATTTCTTTGTAGCTTTTTCTTTTCCTATACTTTGTTTAAAAGTGGATTTCAAGTCTTATACTAGCTTTCATTGCGACAGAAAAATACTGGACCTGATAAATTGGACTAGAAAGGCGAGGGTTAAGCTGTTTGATATTGTGTAACTCAGCCCTACAGAAAAGAGACTCCCTTTAAGAGAGAAGATTTTTTTATTTGAGAGAAGGAAAGACACATGGAGATTTCTTTTGGAACACTTAAAAATAGTAAAAAAGTTTGGTGTTTGGTAGAAAAACATTAGAAATACCACACCAGCACTGCTATGAACGTCTTAAACCATCCAGAGTCAGGGTTTTTTAAACTTATCTTCATTTCAGTGCTTTTTTGTGGCCATGGCTTTGCTGCTGGGGATACTAATGGGGTGAAAAAGACTTTTAAATGTTGTTAAAAGATTCATCTGGACAAATCTTATCCTTTCCAAAATCAATTACTACATTCCCTATTGTCTACTGACTAATACATAAGTGCACCAAATGTAATTCCATTGATGTCTGGTGATATCTTCATTCCTGCAAAGGAGATTTTATTTTTCACTTTAACAGCTCATGATTTATATTAGTGAATAGATTGTTTCTTAGTCCCCAAAGAGTCTTTATAAACAACTCTGGCCTCTTCGACCACACACTTCTCTCCTTATCTATAGCTACAGCAGCACATTAACATGCTCAAACAATGGCTCTTAGACACCAGTGTTGCAGCAGAAGTGCTTTTATGTGGTTTGGTGGAAAGATTTTCTCTGAGGGATAATCATATTCCTAGCCATTAAGAAGAAGGAAAAAGAAATTAAATTCATTGCAGCTGTACTGAGATACAAATGAAAAAATTGAAGAGGGTGGCTGTTCAATTTTAGTAGGTGTTTTTCTCCAATGATATGTAAATTCTGCTTCACTAAAGCCTACATTTTCCATAAATTATTGCCCCATCCTATGAGAGAAGTAGATTCCTCAGGCTTTTTCTGGTTCCTGGTTAGCCCATTCTGTCTCACAGGAATTTCTAAGGATATCAAGTCTCTCTTTTTTTTCGATGAAGGGAAGCTCTGAATAACCATAATCTGTGCACCCAACAAAAGATTAATACTTAGTCAGTTTTCAGACTAGTTTGTAAATGGGAATCAGCTGTCACAATGCTGGTGACATGGTCTTTGAACCAGGTCCCGGAAGACTCCACAACATCCAAGGTAGACACTTCACTAACTATGCAGTAATAACAAAGGACGTCAAAATGCTGCTGAAAACATCACATCAGCCAGGGAGGTAAGCTAGCTAAAGAAAAACAATGAAGACAGGGGAGCACCTCACATCCCACCTTGTCCCAGAATTTCAACACCTCCCTCTAGCCTGTGGGAGAGCTATATTCGCTTTCCTCCTCTGTCTAAGTTGATCTGAATATGCATCCTCTTCCCAAGAGCTTGTCTTGTATTCACTTCCAGTAGTGGCATAGAGATGTGTGCCACCAGCACACTCTCTCACCTGCTCTCCAGGCACCTGCTCCATCTATTGATTTTAGACAGCTGTGAGAATTTAGATATTCCCTCTTTCTTTCTTTTTAATGAGCAGTTGTTCTGATTTGGGTACAGTAGGTGTTTATCTATTCCAATCCACATCTTTCCTTTCAAAACTCAATTTAAAAGTTTGGAGCTCTGTCTGGTATAAAAGAAGAAAAAATTAGAAAACTGTCATTCTAGCAATCAAAGTAATAATACATCTATAGACAATCTTAAGAATGTGGATGTACTGGAATTTCAGCAAGACTCAGTTAAAAAATTAGTAGAGAGTATGGAAGAGTACTTCTGATGGCCTGATTCAACTGAAAAAAGTAAAGAAATGATGGTTCTGTTTGGTCCCATAGTTGGTCCACATTGGGTAGTTGAATTATTTTTGACAAATCATTTACAAAATTTCTTCTTATGTGTTCATTCTGTGCACAGTGTCCACAGCTTGATACCAAGCTTCTGCTGGGAATCATTTTACACCTATGTAGAATGGGAGTTTAAAAATAGTTCTGTTTCTATAGTTTTACATCTACTCAGTAAAGGTGTAAATAATGTAAATAATCACGGAATGCAATTTTAGTTATGTATGCTATCTAAAAGGTTGGAGATGAGTTCATTTGTATATCACATGTTTGTCTTTCTAGCAAAAATATTTACAAATATTTGGACTTTTAGAAGTCAGTGTTTTAGAACTGCAGTTAAAATTACAGTGGAAGACTTTTTTTTTTGTTTTTTGGGGTTTTTTTTAGATTATTTCAGTCTATAGATATATACAGAAAGATGTTTGGAAAAAAAAGTTCTGAGTCCAGTTTGATATAGATATATACTGTAGATGCACTTGTCACATCCCAGTAAGATCTACATTTTGAATTATAACTCACTTAGATTAAATCCTAAGGGCTTTTGTGAACATCATACCCAAATAATTTGACAGATGTCTGGTTAACACATAAAAAATTACAGAGGCTTGCATAGGGATGATGAACACTTCTCATATATTCTTCCTTTTTTGTGTAAAAGATTGATCCATAACTAGATGTTTAAATGGTTTTCAGAGTATGAAAAGCATAGCTAGGATTCTCATTTTTAGATCATATTTCAGTGCACTTTTTCTTTGTACAGCATTGAGGAAAAAATGAACAAATCATGAGAAATTAATCACTTCTTTTAAGAAAACATTATTTGGTCTCCTTTTCCCCTATTAATAAGCTTCCAGACAAAATTGGTAAACACTATTAAGCTATTGTTTCAGTGATGTGGTAGTAGTTGTTCAATAAAGATTTATTTTGTAGTAAGATTTGAACTGAAACAGATTGGGAACATAATATAACCATAAATGCAGATTGAAGGAGAGTAGCTGGATGTCAATATAAGCAGTAAGAAATACTTCTAATAAGATTTTAAAGTTTTTACAAGAATTTGGTGTTCTTTTAATTCATGGCCATTAGTACTTTTTCTTGTAATAGGTTATATTTTAGTGCAAATCTTATAGATGCAATAAGTTTAGATCAGGATTTTTAAAGAAGCGTAAAAAATCAAACACCTAAAAAAAGTCAGCCAGAGTTGTTCAGTATTCTAGAAAAACAAGCAATTTGAAGGCAACCACCACTTATGTTTGAAAGCACTGCATTGCCAACAGTGTCACATCTTATTTTTTAAAACATCATCCAACTCTGTCAAATAACCAAAGAAATGTCAATTCAGAGATCTACATCACCCAAAAACTTGGCTCACAGATGGATCTCAGTTCTGTTTGACAAGTGCTACTTTGTCCCTAGGCTCCTTTTTGGATGGAAAAAACTGTTTTCCTCCAGGGCAAAAATCCAGGTGTTGGTCTAGTGGAGGTTCATTAGAGATGTTTCCCAATAGAGGAGATAGATATGACAAACAGCCTGTGGCAGGGGCTCTTTCCCTCTGACCCTCACAGGTCTCCAAAGACCATCCAACCTGCCTTTGACTCATACAAGTGCCCACAGAGGTACTTTGTGTCACACACATGGCATGAGATGGAGTAAACCCTTGACTTTGTGCTACGTGTGAGTATGGGACACAGTTCTGTTCTGAATTAAACAGAAAAGAAAATGCAGAGAAAGAGAAAGATTTACAACTTCTGAGGGCTACAGCCACCCAGAGGAGGTCTGGACCAAGCCTGGATTCACCGGTGGTCTTCAAAGCTCTTGGAAAGCTGACAGAAGCCAGTCTGCGCTGCTGGGAGGCAGGGACTGTGCCCCGGGGAAGGTGCACTTCTCAGTGCAGACATAGCCACAGGGATACACAAGTGTCAGGCTGGCATGGTTGAAGCTCATTTGCATGTCTTACTAGCACAGGACAAAATTTGCTTTTGTTGAGAGGAAGAGAGAAGCTAAAGTAGTTGAAATCACCTTCATATAGTTCTAATCCCAAATTGCTCTATGCCTGCGGTACATAAATGTGTCCCAAGAGCTTGTCTAAACGAAAGCCCCCTGGCCTGCCCTTCCTTTCTGTTGATTTAAACGCATCACATAATTCAAATGGGCAGGAGAATAGGTGAAGCTCTCCTCCCATGCGTTCACATAATAATTATGACCTATCCTACAGGCAGTACTCACTTAAACAACTAGAAGAGTGGGAAGCCCAGCGAGGTTGCCCCCTAAAGGTGCCCAGACTGCAAACCAGCCACAGGAACTGCAACAACTAGCGCTCCAAAGCTGACGTCTTCTGTTTTCACATGCTATGCCAACATAATCCTCTCATGGCTGCAGCAAGGCCCATGGAGCTCTTCTCTCTTTGCATAATTTTTCTGCATTAAGACTTATGATACTTATCAGATATATTGAAATGATAACTATTAAGATCTTGTTAATAGCTCACCAGAGTGATGTTCTGTAAGAATTTAGCAGTATTATTATTTATTACAGTGATGAAAAATCCTTGATAATGCAATTTATAAAATAGTCAAGGCATTGTCTCTGACTGCTGGGTAAAAAATAGTGCCAATAATTAATCCGAAAGATGGCTATTGGAAAACTTAACAAGCTGATAATTTGCAGCTCCTTGTTAAGTGAACTCCTTGATTAACATTTCCCAGTTAGCTGCCAAGAACATTTGTAAGGTTCATTAAGAGGCCATTCAGACTAAGAATACACTGATGAGTAAATTGGAGACAGGAGCATGGAAATTTTTTAAAAAAATATTTACTTACCTAAAAACCAGATGCTAGCAACAATGCAGTACACTTCTGAAAAGTTACAGCAGATATGGAATAGGTCCTCCCATTGATACATATGCATGAACATACACATAGGAGATTATCTAGCTGTCATGTCTTTGTTAAGCATCAGCAAGATGTTGTTATAAAAGATGCAAGTTTCAATAATGGTTCACTGGAAAAAAAAGATTATACTGATGCAGTTATGGCCCCAGCAACATAAGAAAAGTAGTCGTCTAACTTTTTGTGATTAGATTTAGAAAGCTAACATCCAACCTGATATGCAATCTATGTGTTATGTCTATAATTTAGCTGTTAAGGAATAAGAGAACTGGTCTGGTTTTAAAATAAACATTCATAAAACGGCTAAGGGTAAATTTCCGTTACTCCAACTCTCTCATTACTGCTGTTAGTGTAGGACTCTAACTTACTCACCTCTAACCAGTTTTGATTTCAGGATGAAAACCAACATTATATCCTTCCTCTATTTTTGGTTAAAAGAAAAGGATACAAGTATTTTTCGCTTGTATTAAAACTGCAGAAATCAACTTTGATATACTTATCTGTAGATAAATTGAAGCACATTTCTAAATGTCCTCTGTCAAGTACACTTTGTCTCATTCACCTGTGCTAGAGATTTAGTTTTAATGAAACTGTCTTCATCGATTGCAACAAGCACGATAGTAATTTTAGTATTTTTCTTTGAAAACTAGAAGCCATAACCTTTCTGCAGCATAAATAAATGCACAGTCGTATAGCGAATTGCTTATGGGAGAAGGAAACGGTTTTAGTCCAGAGTATGTCCAACATGAGATCCAAGCAAGTTTTTATTCCAAAAGAAAATTAAAGAAAACCTATAAAAGGAAGAGCTGCTTTGCTGTAGTTCTATTTTGTTTCTTTAACGCATGGAAATAATTACTATAGAAAATATTAATACCATAAAATAGCCTTTTGAGAGGCTGTTCTACCATTCACCACTATGCTATTGAAGGAGCTGAACACAAACCCAGTTTTTTTCACCACGCGCGACTATTTTATCTACAGGTTTTCTGAATGAGTGCAGGGCTTTGCTCTTATGAAACAACTGTTGAGGCTGGCTTAACTGACCAGAATTACACTGATGCTGTCATGTTACAAATTTTGTTTAACTGGCCCAAGTATGAGATAGAGATAAATATGAAGCCTGTACACTTTCATGTGATGTTTTCAAGTCAGACTAAATGGATGGAAAAGAAACTTACAACTGAATTCAAAAGTTAGGCAAAAAATCAATAAGCTAATAATATTAAGAACAAGTTATGTTTTTTCTGAAAGCGTGTAATTGTTTACAGCCTACAACAACATTTCAACACACCACACATCTGCAAGGAAAACAAACATGCTTGCAGATTTAGGCTGAAGTTAAGCCTCACAGAACAGGGTGCAGTTGATGAGGATCAGGGATTTGTTTTGTAACTGACCATGTGCTTCATGTGTGCAATTGAAATGTCTGTCCTGTCTGACTATGCAACGTTTTTGCTATATTTCAGGGCCAACGTTGAACCAAACAGATGAACTGACTGTTGGAGTTTGTACATCCTGCTGGCTTCAAATGGACTAGCAGTAATCATGGTTGAGAGGTTATTCAAGAAGCTGCTGCCTCTGAATTACAAACTCTCACCTGGTTGACCAGAATAGCTGGGATTAGCACATGCTGGTAGTCAAATGTGGATTCATATTATGGAAAAGTCTGGGAGCTACAGCAAACTCTCCCAGCCACTGAGTCAAGCTTTCAGGTTCTGCTAAGAAAGCCATTACAAGACAAACACTTCACCCTCAGTAATGGCTGCTATGAAGAGATGTGGTTTTCACAACAGTTATGCACAAAGAGGTCAGCTGTGGAAATGGAAAAAATACAGAGTTATAAAATCCAGATGTAAAAATCAGCGTTTGAGAGCATAGGAGCAACATGTCACATGAAAAATTTGGTTTTGAGTGGGACAGGGGGACTGAGGATAATATGGCTTTTGTGTAACCCATGCTCTCCAAGGACATAATTAAGAAGTTGTATAACAAAACTGAAAGTCTTGTAAAACACAGCCGGAGATCCAATTTGTGGATAATTGCCATCACTGTGGAGGATGTATGAGGCAGCATGATCTGCTTCATAACAGAGCTTTTACGAGGCTTGTTTGGAGCAGAAATTTCTCCCCACCTTACTGGAGCAAGGAACAAACACAGGTCTTTCCTACACTTGAAGCTATAAAGTACCGGTAAACAGCTCTGCAATTATTTATACTAGGGTTGAATCTCAGCTGAAGACCCTGTGTACCTTGGGGGAGAGGAAGAAAATATTCCCAGGTTTAAGCCTATAAATCTTTCACACTTCTAAATGTGAAGTTTTGTGAGGCAGTCTGAAAGAAGCACTGTCTTGAAGCCGGTGAAGTGCAGTGATAAAGAATTCACTTGCTGTGTATCTAGGAACTAAATATGAATAATAATTATTTCAAAGGCTTGAAAGTATCTGGTGTATAATTCTGCCAAGAAGAATATGATGAAATTAAAAAACTTGAAAATTTCTTTTTTCGTTTTACTGTAAGGGAGGAATCACTGACATATCAAGTACAACAAAACTCAAAGAATACATATGGCAACTGACTGAATTCTGGGAAGAGTATTATGAGAAAATAACAAATGTACAAGAATTTGAATCATCTTGCTGGATGCTGGTAAAAAATTAACCTGTTAGTCATTAAATACTGCTTTTGCATACATTCATTTGTGGGACTGAAATTCTATTTTAATATATATGTAAATTATAAATAAACATATAAATATATAAAATAATTTAGGTTTAAAGAGTAATTTTTATCAAGGCAATGTTTTCTTTTATTAATATTTGATTTAAACTTAAAACTAAGTTCCAATATAAAAATAACATTTCCTGAAGAATTACTACTTTATTTAAAGCAACTTCATTAAAAACTAAGGTCTTTATTAAAGAATGGATGTATTAATTGAACAATGCATTATAGTTAGCTAAGTATGCTGAATCATATGCTAACATCAGGTTGTCTTCAATGTATTTAGATATTTTGATTCTACTACTGAGATTTTATGTGCTTTCAAAGTTTATTTTTTATGTGAAAACATAAAGGCAATTTCCTACTTAGCTTTCGAGTTCTGTATTCATTGGAGTCGAGTTTGTATAGAATAGTATATCTCTTCCTGGGGCTTAAAAAAAAATAGAACTTGGTGTTAATCTGAGCTGCTATATTGTCTCATGTCTCTCTGTCTTTCCTCTCAGTACAGTTTTAGGTTTTGTAAAGCTTTCAGGAATCTTGCTTTCCATCAACTTTGTTAGACTGTTGCATCTCCCATAACCTTTTTGTAGTTCCTGGCAATACAGAATGAAAGACTGGTACTTGTACTACTGCACATCTTTGTAAAAGAACTGTTTCAAATTTAAAAACACCAAGGCTGTGGAGATTATGAAAACCAGTCTACTTTTTGCTTTCAATAGCACCAATTTTTGAGCTGGATCATAGAGCTTTCAGGGTATGGGGTAATTAGATCATTCTCTCTTTCTGAACCCTTACGTAGAGCTTATGTAGAGTCAGGTTTACCTTTAGATGTGAACATGAAGATATGAATAGTGTTGAGTGAGAATACTTGCAGGATGAAGAACTGCTTAGTGCTAGTGAGGATACCAAAATTAAGCCATAGAGCTGAACTGAAAATCTTTATTTACACTGAGAACAATTTTTATTCATCAAGTAATCAAACTGTGCTTGATATAAACTTACTGACTAATAAGAAGAACTAGTAAGAACTCATTAAATAGTTGCTTATTTGGGACAGTTACACTGTGGATGTTCTAAATGGCTTTTTGTTATGTGAGTCAAACTTGAAACATGGCACAAAGGTATAGGCTTCTATTTAAAAGACAGTCATATATTATTCATCATGAACTGATACTAACTATGAAATCAAGCTGACTTGATAGGAATAAATGAAAATCTTTATATTAATGCATCACTACATTAGGAAATGAAGGGTTTGATCTTCACTATATATTAGAAGAGACATAAAAGTACTGAGATACTGTAGCAGGAGTTAAATGGAATTTAGTCTGAGTGGTGTCTGAGCTTCAATATCCTGTTGGGGAGTATTATTTAAATCTCTCTTTCAAGAGATGAGTAATATGGGTTTGAACTTCACCATCCGGAAAACAGAACTAAATGTCAGTCTTCCACGTGCTGTATGAAGACTCTAACAGATGGAGAAAAGATAGGCAAGCAGCATTCCTTTGAGGCTTCTGACTTTTGTACATAAACTAGGTACCTTTGCTGCTCAGCACTTGAAACCAGCACCCAGACCTAAGTGTCTTGGCATGTGACAGTCTGAGGTGGCAAAAACTGCTTTACCATAAAGAGATTAATGCCTGAAGGTTTTGAGAATCAATTTTGACTTTGGCTGGCCAAGGCCCAGTTTAAATGGGACTTGAAAATCATTTAAGAGGACAGAAAGGGGGAAATACCCCCAAACTATCCAGAATTACAGATTCTGGAACTACTAATGTGCATGAGTCATTTTATTCATATTCTTTAGAGAACAACAGAATTATGCTTGTGCACAGATGCTTTATGGCTATGACTTGTATTCTCATGATTTTAATTAGTCTTTAGATGAAAGCCTGACTTGGAAAAAGGAAAAATAATACATGTTTCCACGTAAGAACTAACACATTCCTGGCTCTGAAATTCTGTGTCAGGCCAGATTCCATACTTCAGATAGTTCATGTGTGACAGTTACTTTTATCACAAAATCTGCTTTTTTTTCCTTAAAATGCTATGTTCTATTACCTTCCAGAGTAGAAAAGCTTTAAAATTAACTGCCTAACATCCTTCTGCTTTCTTTATGCAGTTGTGTCATCATTGCAGTTTGGCACTCGAGAAGAAAAGAATTGGCATCTGTTACGTAATCCTTGCAATCCTTATGTAATGACTCTTTTATTCTGCCAAGTGCCATAAAATTTAATCACTAATAGCTCTGGGGTTAGGAGTTCATTCATCAGTAGTGATATTGCTATCAGTGTAACAATGTTAGAATACCACCTGTGATAAATGTTTACAGTAAAGAAAGCAATATTTCATTATTTTTGATATCAATAAGAATATTCATGTACTTCTGTACTGACAGGTTACTGTAGCTGATGAGCTTCTCAAATTTCCATCTTTCTGGCCAATTTCATTCTTTTTCCAATTCCACCAGTGTTCATGTTTTAACAAAACCTGAAAAAATCATTCTTTACTGCATGAGTTTGTTCTAAATCTGTTTGTCAGATTAAGCATCTTTATATGTACATCCTATTTTTCAAGAAGGTATTTTCATCTTGAATTAACTCACCTACTTAAATAGTAATTCTGTATCTTTTGTTTACTATTATTTCATGTGTGTGATGTCATTTAGTCTCCAGAATTATGTCCTCTAAATGGACTGTGCACATTGACATATTTTGAATTACACATAGCAGAAATACAATTTCTTCATCTTTTCTGGCAGGTAAGTTTGTGCACACTTTTTTTTCCACTCTGCTGGTATGCCTCTCTCTGGTCAGGTATTCTGTGGGAAGGTAGTTTTGTTTGTTACATCAGATGTGATGTCAGTAAATTATGAAATTGCAGCAATTTTATATATGAAGAGGAAGGACACCAGCAAGTCTTCTTCCTGACAAATTTTCTGCAGAACAAGAAGGCACATATATAATCTTAAAGTTGTGCCCCGTGGGAAAGCTTTGTGGGAAAGGGAGAATGCAATGTTTCTTTTTAAATAGCAAAAATGTAGCTTTTCAATTCTTTGTGTTTTAAAAAAATATTTTATGACTTTGTAACATAAAAAAATTATGCTGCTCTTCAAAATAAGTATGGAGTTTTTTCTGTCAGACAGAAAAATTTAAGAAAATAATTGTGAATGAAAAGATCCTTCAGCACAGGTACATATAACTTGTTTTTATCTATATCCATTGTTAGCTTTTCTATCAACAGTCTTTAAATATTACATCCACCTTTTCTTCATTTAAATCCTTACCTTTGGTTTATCACATTCCCAGTGGTTGACATTTTACAAAGGCATGCCCTGGAGCTAAACAGATCTCTGAAAATCATGAAACCTTTGCCAGATTTTTTTTTTACCAGCCAGTTCTGAAGGCAAAACTGCAAAATGAAGACTCTTTACATAGTTTAGCTAATTTTAAATTAGGAACGTGATTCTTTTCTTAAACTCATATGAACATAAATGGCCGTGTGCATTATGGATGCTGATTGTTAAATGGAAACACATGTTCCAATGTCAAACAAACTTCCTGTAATAAGTCACATTCAGACTTCCTGAAACTTAATTATGTTTTCATTTGACTTTCATTATAACCAATTTTTACTATCTGTCTCTCTACATGTACAGTTTTAATTTTTGTTATTATTCTAATGTGTTAAACTACTTTCCATTAGGTTAATTTCTCTTCTTATTGCTATGCTTAGGAAATAACTGTAATTTTAATAAAATAATTGTAGTCTCAATTCTAACCAGAAGATCATGAATTATTTTCCCTGTCTTACAGCAGCTGCAGTAAAATGGAAGGCTTAGCTTGAATCATGTACAGTTCTGACTTTAACTAACTTAGAGCATCAACATTATCCCACTGTGACCCCCATCTTGTCGGGTGGTTCTTGGGTCATGCCTGTGACAGTCCATGGGAAAGACAGAGAGCCACCCAGAAAGACATGGGAAAGACAGAGACACCAGAAGCAGTATGCCTGATGCATCCCAGGTCATTTACTCCAGAAGAGCTGTGTGTGAAATCAGGCTGAACACCACAGGCGGTCATCATTTGTACAGGCTTTGCAAAATTAGGCTTTTCTGACAGTGGACAACCACGACACTGATTGTGCCAGAACAGGCCAAAGAATAAAAGCTTATTAAGGTGAGGACACCTGTATCTTTTCAGGTCAGATGTGGTCATCGGACTCTCATCATTAACAGGATTATAAGTGACAACAAGGTTCTAATAGAGACAATATTATTTCTAGTTAAAGAAAGGCACAGCAATTGCCAGAAAATTGTGCTGTTGTCTCCGGGTTTTAGGCTACAAAATATGTTTTCTATGTTGGAAAGCTTGTTCTTCATTAACATTTAGAATATTGACTTTTTAAAGCCAGCCGGCTGAATAAGTATCAAAGAAAATTTATGTACGTGTTTAGAAGTCTATGCAGCTATTTTCTGTCTCCATGATTGTGGTATGGTCTGGTGGTGCCTTCTGCCAGCCAGGACTAGAAGTGACTGTCAGTCACACTGGCGGGGTCTCTTGTTCACTGCAACTGAAGAACAGAACAGAGAGACTTTCTGCCCTCCTTCACATCAGCACAAATGCCTTTGCAAAATTGCTAGAGGAACAGCCCCCTTTATTTATGGCCCCGCACAATGACTGTCCATTAATGGAGTTTTAAGCTCGTAGGCGAGCAATTTGCATCCCTCTTATTTCTGGGCTGGAAGCCTATCTAAATCAGCCAGCTGTGAATCAAACCTCTGATCTCAACCTCTAAACCTACTTGCCTTACCAGAACAGATCCAGCTGCTGCTTCTTTCTCTGTAAGAATCTGTTCAGTCTATTATAAAGATACCCTGAAAGCTGCAAAACTTTTAGTAAGGTAGGCATAACTTAGTTTTACCTCTTAAAGTACGACTGAAATACCAAAAGGCACAAAGCCTCAGGAAAAGGCTTTAACAGCTGGAGGGAGGTAAGGGAGGGCGCCTGTGAGATGTTGTAAAACTTTTAAGATTTGCTTGATCAATATCAGCACTGTGAATTGGTGATAGTATGCTTTCAAGAAGAGATGTGACATTACCTGTCTTCATACATAATATCTTGGGCCTTTTCAAAATTGCACCACTTAGAGCAAACCTGAACTGAAATGAAGTGCTCTTTGTAGAGGCAGCTTTTGGAGGACTGTTTGACATATACTGGTTTACAAGATATACTAATTATTTCAAGATCATTGCTAAGATTAAGCAACACCACTCTCATAACAGAAGAAAGAGTCTTCTTTTATATTTCCTTGTGTTGTCTTTTTTCAGTCTTAAATATCCAGAAGAGTCTTCATGGCACCGGAGTATAGTTGTAATGACCATGTGAGATTCTTAAATGCTTTGGCTACATGCTAACTTTTAGTCACCTACAAAAGCCATTTCTTGGTCCTCATAGTCCTGCGAAAAAGCCATAAAGATTATTATTAACTATTAGTTCTACTATTTTCATGTACTAACATTGATTGTTCTCTTGATATTCATACAAGTGAGTGTTATATCATGCAATAGTCTGTGTCTGGTGAAAGCTCAGGAGGGGTTTATGGGGTGCTTTTTTTTTTAAATTTCCTTTCTACCTCTCATCTCTGTGGTTTCAAGAGACAGTTAGATGTTATCTAGGCAGACTGACCTTGCACTGAAACTCTGGGTAAATATTCTCTTATGGGAAATCCAAAGTTAATGAAGTTAGTATGTTGCTATTGCTTTTACTGAAGACAGGAATCTGTGAGCCTGTGCAAATTTGTAGTAGTAGCTGCTATTGCTGCCTGCTTTCCATGCCTCTGCCACTCATGTGCTTTTAAAGGCAGATTATTTTATATTTTCTGTATGTAGTTAAAATGAAATCTCCAATAATTTAGGCATTTTACTAACAATATTCCATCTTAACACAGTAGTAACTTTTTCATAAGTAAATGAAGCCTTCTCTAATAAGATACCTATGGTTTTAATCTGAAGTCTGCATGTGAGGGGAGAGAAGAGTTACTCCTGATACCTCCACTTTTACCGGTGTGATGTCTGAATAGATGGAGGCCTCTAGTATTTGCCTTCTTTAACAGAGGTCTTTTCTGTTTCCCATTAGCTTTAATTTTAACTCTCTGGTCTTATGGCTCTTCCTCAGTAAAACTCCAGTCCTTTTACCCTTCTACTTTATTGGCAAGCACATTCCCTTTTTTTTTTATTTGTCAGCCCAGCACCCTGCATCTTTTCCATCATGCTCTGCCATGAGCCTCACCTAAATCCCTTTGATGATGCCAAGCACTTTTTTCCCTTGTAATTGTGTTTCTTCCTTGCATGCCTATTGATGACATTGACTATTTCTCTATCTGACAGCATTTGGAAAGCTGCCATCATCACACGCTCTGAGAAATGCATTATGATGGCTATCGTGCAGCTGCTTCTTCCTCTAGTCTTCTCCAGAATCCTGAAGAGAACTTTTGCCCTCAGAAACACATTCATCATTTTATACATTCTCCCTGGAGAAAGTAACCTCAACTCAGTACACCTGGGACAGAGTGCTTGAAAGCATTCTGTCATTCCATGTAAAAATACGTAACGATGAGGAACAGTACAACTGTTAGCGTGGGCTAGTAGGGCTGCCCTGGGAAAACAGCCTTGGAGCATTTTCTGGCATAAGATGAGGCGTAACTGGCACTGAATAGTGTCATATAAAATGTTAGAGCAATAGCTGTTCAGATTTGTGACTACTTTTCTGCCTTGTCTCATGACCAAAGTGACAGGACTTTTCCCTCCAGTATGATCCTACTTCAGCTGAAATTAATAATAAAACTCATAGAGTTCAGTGAGGGAACAAGTCATGCTTTTTTTTTCTCCCGCCCCCCCCAATCGTCATTGCTCTTTTTTACAGTCTTGTTTATTACTTCAGCTGAATTCAAAGACTAGGGGCCACATAAGTTCTTCAGAATAATATTAGTTCTAAGAGACTGCACTTGACTGGAGGTTTGTAGACCAAATAATGACTCGTACACCAGGGTGTTAAGAGCAATAAAAACATCGCCTTCATTCTGCTGCTTCTGCATTTTTACTAATGTTTATAATGGCATTAGCTATCAAGAAAGATGCGTATGAGCAATTTTAGGAACCAATTAGTTTTTTTCTTTAAATCATCTGATATAGAGCTAAAAGTTGAAACTTCAGTCTTATAATTTGAGATATATAGCCTTTGTGATTCCTTTGTGTTTCTGTTCTCTTCAAAGAGAATACAAAGGAATCCCAGTCATAGAGCACTTACTCCCTGGACTCTCAGACTGAAAACTGCCACATGCACTGACAAGCATTCAATTTATAAACATTAAAAAAAAAAAAAAGAATCACCTACACATTCAGCCCAAAAGTAGACACCTCAAGTGTGCAGCTAGCCTGCCAGTGAGTGGGTCATCCTGCAGTGGATGAACTATCAGCTGAAGCATGCTTACAGATGGAAGTCACCCGTGGTGAGCTGCACAGGGTATCTCCCAGTACTACCCACCAATACCATACAAGTTGAAATCAAAGATGAAGTAGTCTAACAGTAACAATGGGCTGGTTTGTATCATTCAGGCAAAGCCTTGTATTTTTGTTGTTGGTTCCTAGTGCTTTGCTAGCTTTTTTGGTTTTGAGTTTGCAATACTTCTCATTGCAGAGCCTGTCAGATTCTGACAAAGTCTCTGTTAAGCTCAATGTAGCTCATGACAGTAAGCAGAATTCCTTGCTTTGATCATAGACTGGTGGGATCTGATAGTCAACAGCCTAAATAAGGGGAAAAGCCTGCCTTGAGGGGAAAAAAGCAACAACTTCAAAAAAAATAGCATTTTGGTATCTTTTCCTGGGTGTGGATGGAGCTTCACTTTTCCTGTAGTGAAATGACAGTCTCTAGGATGGCAGAGCTTGGTTGGGGTTTGTAGAGGCTGCATTTTGTGACAGGACAGCAGACTTGCTGCTGAGGGAAATCTCTGATCACAGTTGATGGACAGTTAATTGTTCCTGTTGCTCACAGAGGAAAAAAAGCCTGACCTAATCAGAAAGTTTCACAACCATGACATCCAGCACAAGGAGTGTGTTAATACTGAGAGTTTTCAGGATTTTCTTTTTTTCTTTTGGGCTAGGTACCTAAAATGGAAGACAGTGTCAAGTACTGAGGCTGCAACAACAGAAATGAAAGGGAGCAGAAAGACCAGAAGATGCTGGCATGTACCACATGCCAAAGGTGTGCTATCTTTGGTGACATCTAAGAATAGCCACTCATGCATTAAGTGTCACCTGATAGATCACCTAGACAAATGCATCTGAGGATTATGGTTGTTGACTGTGTGGATCTGATCACGAGTAAAAACTTTGCTCAAGTAATTCAGGACTGGAAGATATTCTTGGTACTAATGGGGCAGACCTTATCATGGCAGAAAGAGATCTGCATCCCCAGAGCCAGGGCAAAAAGTCTGCTAGTGATAAATACAATAGAGAAATGAGCTTACTATACTGAAGGATGTGGAGAGTAAGTACAGAAATAGAATATGGACTCACAAACAGAGAACGGCAGGTAATCCCATGGGAAAGAGTGAAAAGGCAATACCATAAAACTCTGGAGAGAAATAAAGCTGATAAAGGCAGAGAAAAATTTGGTTACTCCTTCAGTCCATATGGGCTTAGACTAGCTGATGCTGTTTGTAGTATCTTTCTGCAGCTGTCTTCTTGAACAGTAACAGCTGCTAACAGGACTTGGATATAATTTCTCCCATTTTCTCATCTTTTCCTGTACAGAAGTCTAGACTCCATTAGAGATCATGAGAAAGAAGAGTGCTAGAGGTGCACAGGAATGCCACGTAGATTTAGGCCTATGCAACAGGCAAGTGTTAAGAAAAAAAGACAGGTTTGCCAGTAAATCAGGTGCAGGAAATTAATTGCAGGGAACAGGTAGAACTGGGAACTGAAAATGATATTAATGGGAGATGGAATATAACATATTTGTATGATATTTCAGGTGCTGTAAGAATAGACAGCAAAATCAGGCTAAGGAAAATGCTGGTAACCACAGTAAGTGAAAGTATGTTTTTAAAAAAGAAGAGAAGGAACTAACATAAGATAAGTCAAGGTGCTTTGTGGAATATTTGACTACTGGGATAAACACATGGAATATGAGATTTAGACTGCATGTGGATGGTGAGTTAAATTATGGAAATACCTCTTCTAAATCAAGATAAGCATGAATTATATGAAAAACTTTAAGAAATGAGGGAAGAATGTAAGAAAAAGACATAGTATCCAGAAATGGTATAATTAATTGTAATATAAAATAATGAAGCTTTTGCCCATTTGCAAAAAACAAGTGGTGATATATAATTCTACTGTATCAATTATATTCTTAATATATGGTAGTACTAGACTAATTTTACTACACAGTATTAGAAATAATATAAATTGATGTGAGTGTACTGCAGTGCAAAAAGCAGACTGAATACTTTAAGCTGTATTCTAAGAATTTGCTTAAAATTACATTCAGCTAAACCATCCTCAGTAGTTGCATAGTTGAACGTTGAAAATGTTCATCATTCCAACATAGTTCAGGACTTAGAGTAGATCCAAAGAGGGACTTCATCACACTCAGATGTTGGAACACAAAGGTGATTAATTCCAAAACCCTGTTGTTGATGCCACTCAGTGCATGAGGAAGGCTAGGTGCTTTAGAGTGAAGGGCTACCTAAAATTAGCACACTTTGGGGTTTTTAGAGCATTTCACCTTGTCCATAAGAACTGCTAATGACAAGAACATGACTTTAAATTGCTGCTTTCTAGGGTGGAGTCATGATTTCAAGATTGCAGTGAGGTTTTCCTAAAACTCCACTGATTCAGGGAGGCAAGAGTGACCTTTCCTTTTAAAACTGAAATGGAAGAGCTCCTTTGGCTCCATAGTGAAGTATTTATTGCTGTGAGCTGCCTTGTTTCAGTTGCCCTTTTATAAAAATTTTAACCCCATTGCTCTTCTCCATGGACTTCTACTCTTTATTCTGAAGCTGGTCCTAAAATAGGAGTTGGTAGTATCCTTGTTCCTCTTTTGAAGTTGCATCATTGCAAAGAACTAGGGCAGAAATAGAGTAAGAATCAACATGATTCTATAGCCAAGCAGATGAAGGTGGGAACCATATTCCAATCTATTACAACTTTTGCAGCTTGATTCATGATTACACCTGAATTTGTTTCCCACACTGAAAAAAATACTTTAGCATAGTTGTATTTAAGAAAGTTGCAATTTTAAACTAGTGAATAACATTATAGTTCTCTGCTTCTTCACAGTTGTAGCCCATGGTGTAAATCTGTGCTACAAACTTGGCCGATCTGTTGTACATAAGACAGATGGACTTTGCTGGCTTTGGAATCGACTGTGGCTTTGCCCCAAGCAAGGAACTGCTGCTTTGGTGTCCCAAACAAAGACTGCAGCCTGAAAGATTAAGAATTGACAATCTGTCTTCCTTGCTGTGCCCCACTCTAGAGAAAGTACTCATCACCAGGCCAATATGCCTGCCTATTTTTACCCCTTACATATGGGCCAGAGATAAAGACTCACTCCTGTGACACTGCTTTTCTCATTGTGCTGCGTTTTCAGTAGTTAGGTGGAAGAGAGAGAAGATGAGTGAGAATATTATTGCTCTCCATGTAATCTGACTCACTGCCAGACCAAACTACATTTTAACCAATTTCTTGATGATGTTTGAATAAATTCAGTATGAAGTGCACTTCATTTACTGCAAATAAATTATTAACATTTTTAAGGTTTCAGAAGACAGCAGTTTGAAAGCTTTTAAATAATACTTTAGTCACATTGAATAAGGCAGAGGACTGTCCACTATTAAAACCCAGAAACTGACACAAAATCTTGACAACTTTTCTGGTGGTGCCACAGATTTCTTATTTGTCCTTGGGCCAGTTATCTGGTTTTGGTATCTAGGGAGAATATCAGTGAAATTTTTCCTCTCTAAAACACAAAGCCTTCTTTTCCTGGTGTTAATCACCTGGTCAGATATCTGAACTTCACTGATACAGCCTGGAGGTCTTTGGCTTCATCCCCTTAAATTTCAGAGAAAACCTTCCCCCACACCCCACCCCCCCGAGGATGTCTGTAGAGATCAGAATTTCTCTTTAAATCAAACAGAAAAGTGCATCTTGGCATTTTACAGCCAAGCTACATTCACTCTGTTCACAGTCCAAGTCAGCAGGGAGCCATGCAAATGTAGATATTTTAGCATTGATCTTGTGCCAATATTCCCTCCTTCTCAGTAGGCTTTTGGACTTCTCTTAGTAACCAAAGAAAGCTTGCAGCTGTTCAGATCATGGGTAGATCAAGTTTCTGTCTACCCGCAACATACAGACACCCCAGAGCCTTGGTCGACTAAATGTAGGGGCGTCTTTTTTTGAAAGCAAGAAATGCCACATCTCCAAGAACAGCTGTAGGTTTGTACTTTGGATTCTAATTTACAGAGAAAATCTTTAGCATACTCTTCAGTACCGTTCACCAGTGATAGTCAAGGCACTATGAACTGGGAAGGTGTCACAGGGAAGGTTCATAAATGCATACTATTTCTTACCCTGTTTTTCTGAACCTATGTTACAGCAGCTGCTTAAGATAGCATCTTTTGTTAGACAGACCGTTGGTCTGACCTAGCATGTCAACTGTCTTACAGTTGTAAGTAACTAAGACAAATAATATATCTTCTAGTATACTTTTAATCCCCCAGGTTCCCTGCTGATCCTGGTATTTTCTGCTTGAATGAATTTATGTGATGAAGACATAAAATTCTCCAGAAACATTTTTAGTCTAGAAGCTGTTTTCAGAATGTTTAAGAAAGGACCTTCAAAGGGTTAGGCCTTGCAGTTTCAAAATATCACTTTTAAAAGGAAAAAGAGGAGTTGTGTTATTTCTCCCTTGACATGGACAATTAACTCTGGAGTTCTGGGGAGTGGGAGGAAAAAGACAGTGAGAATTTTTATAATCTGTCAACAGAAAACAGAGCATGCTTAAATTTGCACTTCAGAATGTGAGAGAAATATACATAATACAGAATTTGTATTTATGTTGCCAGTTAAGTAAATAATTTTCACCCACAAAATATGAAAGTGACTGCAAGATGTCCCTCGCTGAAATGTAACACTGGATCCCAAAGTAAACAACATAGTTAATTAATACTGTGATGTAATTTTACAACCCTTTAAACTCTAGATGTATTACTACACTAGAATATCACTCGGAGTAATCCTATAGCTACGTGTGAAGTATTAATCACTCAAGAAATATAAATAAATCTCTTTTACGCTAATTAGTACTATCTCAAGCAAATAGGTTTTATATATTTAATAAGAACAAAAGAAAATAAAGCTAATTAGTTTATGCTTGATGCTTTCAGCCAAAATCAGGGTTTTTATAGCTGAGAACAGATATAATAAGCCTGTTGCCTGAAAGAAGAAATAGGGCTATTACTCCAAAGAAGAGGCAAGCTTGAAAATGCATTTGAAGTTACAAATGACACACTTATGAATAAACTATTTGCTTTATTAAATGGTTAGTTTCTGAAGTTCCACAGCTCTTCAAGGGTTTCTCTGTAATTTTATATTTCTCTTTGATATCATTTCAGAAAGTAATTAAATACATCTCTAATCAGACAAGCTATATAAGCCCATGCTTGACATAAGAAGACATGCTTTGCAATCGAAGATCAAGACTGAGTGAAATGTTCCTATACTTTATATATGGCAGCTGTATTTTCAGTGTTTGAATTTTCAGGCATAGGCCCATAATTTAGTAATCCTTGGGTTGTTGGACCTTGTGGGTATGTCTCAGTTCACAACTGGTAACTTGTTTTTTTAGCACTGCACCCTGCTTTCCTTATAGCCCTCTTAAAGACTGTCATACCCCACTGGCAAGAACGTATAGCCCTAAGATGTAGATTGTCACAACTCATGCAATATCACATCCAGTGGCAAGTTCTAATAAGCTGCATTAAAATTGAGCTTATTTCTTCATTCAGTTCATTATGATACTCTCAAACAAAAAGATGGGGGGAAAAAATGAATGCCAGGTTAATACAGTTTGCTTCAGATTTGTTCATTTAAACTGAATTGCAAAAACTGCTCAGTGTGAAAGTATTTTTCTTAAGAGTTCATTATTTCCAGCAGCAGTTTTTGCCTTTCCTATATGAATACAGTAAGGCAATTCTAAAATGTACATGTATATCTACGTATATACCTGCTAGTGCATAGTTGGATATATAGTGTGAGAAGGCTTTTCTTTCATTGAATTTCTATACTTTTTTTTTCTTCTGAAAACTCCTTTATAATTCTAATGTGCATGGTACATTGCAGATAAATCAATATTCTTCTGCTATTCTGAACTGTTATATTTATGTAAATAATAGTTCCAGTCTCTGTCAAGGAATCAAAGGTTTCAACTGTATCAAAAACTATATTTCTTCTATCCATGGGAAGTTGTGAGATGTAATAGCTGGTATGCTGATGGTAGTAGTTAAGTAAATCATAGGAGTTTTTTTACTTCACCTCCAGTTCAATTTAAAATACTGAATATTTATTAGATTATACTAAAAATAATCTGCACAACTGAAAGGGGAAAAATATTTCTTAGGACTTTTAAAAAAAGTGAATTATTTTCAAATATTTACAAATTTAAATACAAGTTAAAGTTTTTAAAGTTAAAAATTAAAAGAAATTTTAAAACAGTAATTTCCTTAAGAATATGGACTGAAAAATTTGATATAGCACTATTATTGCTGCGCCTCTGGTGTCGTAAAAAAATGAGCTCAGAGTTGGACTGCTTTTTTTCCTAATGGAGCCTGGGTCTACTTCCTCTAACAGTAGTGGTCAGAGCAAAAATAGTTATTGCATGTAGTAGTGTCCTGCAACATCTGCTCCTGATGAAACTGTCCCTGCTCACCTCAGAAAGAGCCAACATCTCCTGGGTTTCCAGGGAATTCAATAGATCATGATGCTGAAGATACCGCTGGGATGTTGGCCTGTCGTTCAGGACCACAAAATGCCATCCTGTAGCCAGACATGGTGATAAATTTCTGTACTTGAAATGAGTTCATAGTCTGACTGAAGTGACCCTGCAGCTGTCGGGTAACATTGTGAAGGATCTGCGACAGGACTGAGAGTCTGTGGTCTGAGCCTGCAATGTGAGAGAAAAAAACATTTCTACGTACAACCAGGGGTCCATAGGGTGGATATTGGATAGATGTGAGAATCTGACACCTGAACATGTGTGGGATCTGGAATACCTGCCTGATGCCTTCCACTTAGTGCAGGCAGGCTGATAGATGGCTTTGTACATCTATCTCATGCCTTGTACTTCAATGCTCGTGCTTCAAAGGGTGGAGGGAGCATGTGAGTACTGGAGCAGATTGAAGGATGTAGGATGCCACTACATGTACAGGCAGAACAATGCCTTATTCAGGGCACCAGAGATGGGTTTCTTACCCTGAAGGGTTTTGTCAAGGAACAGAGCAGGCTGTTCTGTAAGGGAGGGTAAGCCAGGAGCCGAGGGTGACAGCCAGGATGGCAGGGCAGTGTCCCCTACCTCAGGGTGCAATCTCACAGTACCTGAAAAAAAATAGCAGAGAAAGATTTCAGTGGTCAGATTCAGCTAACAGCCCAGAGATAAACCAGACAAGTCTGTAGTGATGAGGCAGGCCTGAGGTCAGGCCGGGAAGTCAAGTCAGGAAGGCAAGGAAAAACACAGTGCCAGGAACAGAACACTCATGCCATAGCTCAGGCTAGATCAAGGTTCTCAGTGTAATCGCAGCTCCTCAGCTAATGTTCGGGAGGTTGTACGGGTGGAGGTCCCAGACGAGGCTTTGCACAGCTGTTTTTCACAACTTCACTGTCTTCATGGCGCTCAGATCTAAGCTTGCATAGCAGTGCCATATCAAAGCAGACCATGAACACAGGCAGCTAAACACCTAGGAAAGGGGAGAAGAGGTTAAAGGGGAGCATTACAGACAAAAGAGGTTATTAAATGATCAGGGTAATCAGACCCTGTTGGTACATTTAGGGCACTGGTAGTTTTGCAGTTGCGATTTTCTGAAAGGGTGAATAATAATGTGAAGCTTGTAGGAGACCGTAGGTTTCTATCTCCATTCAAGGGAGGGAGGTCATACTGTGAACAGGACAGATGATGCCATTTGACAGAACTGTAGCTTTACTTGTCTCCTTGCTTCTTGATTGTAGGTGGTGGCGGGGGGGGGGGGGGGGGGG
>JANZLQ010000056.1:3759792-3772305 GCA_026212715.1 Elanus axillaris | reverse complement strand
GGGGGGGGCACTTTTCTTACCTTACCATTCTCAACAGGCAATGCATCTGTCAGCAGTGTTGGAGTTGTTACCAAAGGACTGCAGTGAAAAACGTTTCAATGAAGTGTACAAGGTAAGTCACAGGGGGGAAGGTTCACAGGGCAGGAACTTTAGGAACTTAGGTGCAAATTAAGAGGGTCTATGTGAGGTGCAAATGAGTTTACAATACCCAGGCCAAGAGTACCCTTCTGTTCTCCTGTGCTAAGGATGCAGTATGTGAACTCCCAACGGATCGGGAGGCTTCTCCTATTTCATCACAAGCACATGTATTGGATGGCTTTGGGCTTCAAGGGCATGCCCAGGCACAGCTACTGAAGGCAGCACAAACATAATCATTCTCAATAGGTGTTGTATCTTGGATCCTGCCTGTTTACATAGCGTTGACCTGCTGACTGAACTAAGCATCCAAAAAGAAAGGTGTCACTTGCCCTTTAGCCAGAAGCAGAAAGCCCATCATTCCTGCATGTTGGCATACAGCTTCAGGGCGGAACAAGAAACCCTTTGGGGAAAATCCATAGATTTTTAGCTCAGGAGGCTGTTTGGGGATAATAATAGGACACTGAACTGCTGTAAGTACAGACATGCCTCAGGGTTTTATTGTCTTAGAGTTAAATCACAGAAGCTGATGAACACAAACTGGTCCCAAAGAGGAGGGTGACAGGTTAGCTGTGGAAGGCATAGCTGTTGGAGAAGATTGTGTCTTGTTTTATGCAGCTTTTGTTATAGGGGGACAGAGCTTGTGTTTTCTGTGCTCCGGAGGAAGACTGGGGGTAGTGGTGGTTTAGAAGTAAATAATGTGCCTGGTCATTGTTACATTCCAAAAGCAGCTAAACCAGGGATAATATGAAACAAAGAATACAAGGAAAGAAAACACTGAGTGGGAAAAGGGTCACATAAAAATAATGGATGGTGGGGAAGCTGAGAGAGGATGGAAGATATGAAGATGGAAATTGTCTGAGAGGATATAAAAACAAGCAAAGATACAAAATGATAAACTGAAAATCAAAGATATTTAAGGGCTACTTTTCCAGTCAGCATTTAGAAGAGTTTTCAATTAATTAATGGCTGAAATGACTTGCCACAGAAAGAGCTATCTAGAGGAAAATGGTTGGTAGAACATTTACTAGTGTTTATCATCCTGTACAATAGCCATGTGAGTTCTTTCATAACTGATTAATTAAATTACTGCACACTTTAGTGGCACAGTACATTGTGAGATTGGGAGCATCTCCTAGTTCTGGCCTGACATCCTGACACAGTTAGCGTTTTGGAAAGTAGTATTAAGGATCAATTGAAATGTTCTCTGAGGAGATAATAGGAAGAAATCATAGAAGATCATACCTTTTAATATCTTCAATATTTTTCAATACCTTTCCCAAAAGCACGTATTAGAAGATTGGTGTATCTCTCCATATTCTTTACAGAGCTAAGAAATTTGGAGCTCACATATTTTGTTGGAGGCTCAATTGCCACATTTTTAATCAGTTTGAAAGAATATTATTTTCTAACCAATAAAATGAACTGAGGATAGCTCATGTTTTGGAACTGGAAGTATCTAGTTTGTCAGTAGAAAATTATTCATACTGAAGTATTACATTATGTATTAAAACTATGAATCAAACCAGCTATCTAATATTGCAGAGCTACGGCCAATTCTTTGAAACAATCATGTAGTTAACTTTGTGTATGCAAATTGACTAGTGGAGTGGTCCATTAGTGGTATTAGACAAGTGCATAAGTATTTGTAGATTTGGAGTTTAATCATTTCCCAGTTTTTGTCTTTGAATTTAAGCTTGCTGTCTAGACAACACAAGTTCAGACAGCTCTAAACTGCTATAATCTTCTTACATTTACTCGACAAATATCTGAAGCAAACATTTTGAGAAAAATTTTAAAAAGCTCTTTCTTGAGACTTCATACTTCAAAGCAAATCATTAATGTTTTAACACAAAACCAAGAAAAAATTATGTAACTCATATCTTCCATTTTAAAAAGTCTGCAAAATAAGCTGTAAGTAATAATTTGCAAATGCTAGATTTGAGTGCTTCAAATGCTTTATGCTTATGACCTCATGCATGCATTTGTATAAACATATGCAAAGTCAAGGTCATTGGTAAGAACTTAAAACTATTTGGCACTCTACTGTCTACGTAGCTGTTGTATGACCTTTTGCATAATGCCAGTACTGAAAGAGTATTTTGCTTTGTTCTGAATACTAAAATGGTGTAGAAGTTTTCAGAATACTTTGTGGACTCACAAGGAAAAATTATTTTCTATAACCTAGGTAGAGTTGCCTGGATCAGGCTGGTATTTATTTAAAGATAAGTTTGTTTCTAAAAAACAAAGCAAAAAAAAATCCCAAACCAAACACATATCAAAACCAGTTAAATATGTGGGTGAGATACTGTAAACATTTTAAGTAGTATTACAGAATATCCTTTTTGATAAACTGAGAACTACTTTTAACCACACATGGCACTATTGCATTAGGATTGTAGATGCTGAAAATAACATTTTTTTAAATTATCAGGTGAATTAGAAGCACAGTTTTGAAACTACTATGTGAAAATCCCACTTTGCTTCATACATGAAATTATTCTCTTCCCCACTAAAGTGGCAGGGTTGCCTGGGCCAAACAAATATGTGAGCTTCAGACTGTTCTCAAAATAAAGATGTATCCATAAATTATTGGATAGATAATTTCACATATTTTCAATTAAGTAAGCTGGCTAGCCAAAGCCTTTTTAGTCTATTTATGAGTGAAGCAGAAGCAGATACAGGAAGCAATTAATTTTGACAACAAACCCTAAGCTTTTTATCTTGGTATTCTATAATGCTTTCCAAGTACTAAACAGCTCAAATACAGAAATGTCAAGTAGTGAGTCTAGTTTGAAATACAAATATGAAGTCTGACTTGCCTTAAGCAGTTTGGCAGTGGATAACATGATGTGCAAATAGTTTCTCAGTAAGAAATGCATTCAAATGCTGTTCTTCATCATAAGCATGATACATTTTCATAGCAGTACATTTTGAAGGTATGCTCTGATTCTGCATGCCATGTGCCTGACATGTGGGCACCTTTTTCCTGTTCTTCAGTTGAATGTTTGAAGATCTCAAACTCTTGCTCCCACAACGTCAGATGTCTTTACAGACATTCTTCAAGAAAAAGTAGCTCAGTTTTACGGTTGAAAGGGGCATTGCTTTCCTGCCACCCCCATCTCGCTTTTAAGCAAGGAATGCATTAACTCTGAATTGCTGTCTGCAGTTCTCTACTTCCACTTCCAAAGGAAGAAACCTTTGGGACTTTTTCATTGTTTGTAATCCTTTTGACATTTTCCCTTTGGAGACAGCCACTGAATTTTTTGGTGGGCTTGATTGTTGTACATTCAAAACTATTACATTGACATTTTTTCCATTGTATGAAGTCTGTATGCTTCCATGGTAAAAACTTTCTCTTGAACTTAGTGCAATCTTTAAAGCATAACTATGAAACATCATAGTTAACAATGACTGGAGAGTACTCCATGATGTAAATTCAGACTTAAATAGAGAAGATGCTTATCTGCAGCAAACTATTTTTTTAAAGACTGGTTCTTAACACTTAGCAAGCTTCCTTCTTAAGTAGATAGTGGCACCATCTCTACAAAGTAACCTGTTAAAGCAGCAGAGATCTATAACAAAGGCTAATTAGACACAAACATTGAACCCACTTGAAAAATCTAATCCTTTGTCTGTTTATATTTTTGCCTGTAATTGATACAAGAATCACATAAAATGACTATAAATGGGTTTGTGCATCTGTTGGCCTTTCACAGCTTTTCAGTGAATGATATACCTTTATTGTAATCAGCTAGGTTTCTTCCTTATAGTCACTTTTAAAACCTTGACACTGGTGTAACTTTTTTTTCTTCACTCATAAATTGATTCATGCCTTGTGAGATGAAGAATGTGTTTCCACAGATTTTTCCAAAACAGAGTGAAAGAGCATACCTCTGGTTAAAGAAAAGGTAGCAAAGAGGTGCCAATCCAACCTCATGTTGTCTCCTGTAGCTGTCCAGGAGTTTCCTCAGTACTTACTTTTGTTTTCTGCTCCTGTGCAGATGCAGAATTTTAAAAAGCCCCATTTTTGGCAAAAGAAGCATTTTCTTTCAAAGCTCTGACGTTGCTGAAGAATCCCCAAGCTGCCACTGTCTCCCCAGAGATCAACCTTGGAAGTTGCCTGGATATTGCATGTCCAGGGCCAGAAAAACTTGCTACTGATATTTTTCTCATTTGTAAAATACCTGTCAATATCCACGAGGAGTATTTCAGTCTCTGTCAGAAAGCACTGCCAGGTAAGAAAGTGCCTTTCAACATGAAAACTGTTATGCATCTCTAGGAATAGTTCAGCAGTGAAATTATTGAACTTTTCAGATCTCTTCAGCAACCAGTCAAGTTTACATCTCCTTACAGGCTGTTTGCTTTCTTGATTGTCCTATTTCTTGATTGCTCTATATTGAAAATGAGTCATGACCTTGCTAGTCATTTACATCCTTGATATTTTCTCATGATTTACTGACTTCAAATTAGAGCTGAAGGTTTTCAATGTACATGTCAAAGCTCTAGCCTTCAGCAAAAAGTTTCAACTCTGAATTTGTCAAGTAAGAGAAAACAACTCTGACACATTTAGACCCCCTGACCTTTTATGGATGAAAATGAGCAAACACTCCACAGGCTGATGTAAAAAACTGCAGAGGGGAACACTTGATAGGTCTCAGTTGTCAGTTTAGCCAATATACCTCTGAAATGAACAAGGGGAATGACAAAGCTGTTTGCAGACATCTGCAATTCCATTTTCCAGTTTAAGGACATACAGCACTTCTACAGATCATCCTGTGATGGTGGAAGGAAACAAGATTTCATGTAGGAACCTACTAAGCAGGAAACGAGCAAGCAGCCTGGCCACGCACAACAAAAACAAAAGTGAATTCTCCACAATAAATGAAATTAATACTTACCCTAGCAATCCTTTACCTGCTTGATAGCAAAAAGTAGCTATCACGATTTCAAGAGAACTAAAAGACAAAAATTGTAGATTCACAAAATTTTAACGGCTTTTTTTTTTCTTTCTTAGGTACAAACCTGGTATTCATATTAATAGGCTTAAATTTGCTACATGGCTATCTAAATATGAAGTTTATGGCAGAATTTGCATCTGGCACAGGTGAATTTTAAGGAGACCACAACTCAGAAAGCCTCTAGTCCTGTACATGGAGATTGCCAGGGCATTTTATTCTCAGGCCCCAAGCCTAGGAATCAGTAACCTGAGATATGCTCTGGTATATATCCACCCTGGTTCAGACATATCTAAACCACACCAAATAAAGACGTAATAACATCTGACAGTGCTAACTCATTTAAAAATGGCCTAAATAATAGGACCAGAGAAAATGTTTACCATCGTTACAATGTTCACATAGGGAACACTACGCAAAATGGTCACTGCTTTTGACAGTGGTTTCACAGCAGAGAAAGACCTTAGTGTTAACAACAAAGCTGCCTCCCAGACAAAGGCCATGGCATTAGGATTCAATAAAGAAACAAAAGATGGTACCAGTACCAGTCGATTCGTTTAGGCAGAGAGTAAGAGGTTGGGATGGGCACAGGTCAAAAGTGAAAAGTAGTACAGGTGTGGGGTATATTGAAAGTGAGGACTTACTGTGTGTTTTTAGCTCCTGTTGTGCCAAGTGCTCCTATTATTGCTATTGAATATAGTGCAGCGGTGAGGAGGAAATCTATGCAAATATGTGAGAAGGGCATCTGTTCAGAATTTTGGCTCCTAAAATGAAAGTCTCAGAGAGTCTCAGAGACCTCCCAGGAGCATTTGGGCCACACAAAGCTGATGTTTCGTGTTTACATCACAGGCTGTTTTGCCCTGAGAGTTTTCTGTGTTGTTTTTAATGAAGAGAACAGACAAAGGCAGCACTGTAAGTCAAATTCCCCTGAAGACAATGCAACTAGGCCAGCAGACACTCTGAAGCCTTGCTGAATGGAGACAAGTGCTGCTCATTCCCCCTGCTGCACTAAAAGCTGTGTCAAATACCTAAAAGCTTTGTAATGCCCATGCAGCCTTAATTTAACTCACTTCTGTGCATGCACTGTGTATGTATGTTTGTGTTTGATTGTGTTTTCGTTAGAAACCAGAAGTTCCAGCTGCTGGAAGACATCTACTTAATTTGCAAACTGTAATTAAGTTTTCCCCAAAAGCTCAAAAAGTCATGAAATTTGGTAGACTTTCAAAGAAATAACAAGAACCACTTTTGTCATACAAACTTCTCCTGATCCTGCCTGCAAAATATCCAGTACATGGTCCTAACCCTGAAGCTGCTAGACCAGACCCCTTCCAAGGAAAGTGGGAGCAAACGGGGAGAAATGTTTGAGAACTTGAAAAGCAGGCAGGCTGCTGAGGCTTTCCTGTGTGTATGCATGTATGTGCGCGTGCATTCGTGCATTTCTATCTCAACTGTTCAGAACTGATTAATGAGTTTTCTCAGCTACCAGACAGAATTACTATTCCAGGGCTGAAGTTGCTGGTTCAGTTCTGTAGGGAACAGAATGTGTTGCTGAGACTTACTAAACGAAATGCAGCAGAGTACAGCAAGGAGTGCAACCCCCCTGAGTTGTACTTTCAGGTCTCCTGGTTTCTGGTTAAATTCCTAAAGGGAAGAATTGTGTTCCCATTGTATTTTCCATCAACATCTTTCAAGAACATACAGTTGATTTAGAGCAGGAATTCTGCAGCTAACTCCTTCATTCAAAGTGTGCAACTCTTAGAGGGCTCACGGCAACACCTTGCATACCCTTAGCTGTTCAATAGGCACGAATGTGAGCAAGATCCTGGCTTACAATTGTGTTATGTTTGGTATGAAATAAACTGTAATCCTGAATGCTGAACTTTAGTTTTCATGGTCTGGTTTGTGTCAAGCCATGTGATCAGAAGTCCCTAGCTGACCCTAGCTCTACATGTAGAAGTTTTGCTGACAGCTGCAGAATCTGGTGTAAATGCCCTGGTTAGAACATAAGCAATGGAAGATAGGGAGTATAACCAGTGCAACTGGAAGAAGTGGTTCTGTGGCAGTGAACTGAAAGTGTGCTATAGAAATGAGTCAATACTAAAATTCCATGTATCTGTTTATGTACATACTATTGCACAGAGGATATGCTTTACTAAAGCTCCTGAAAGCAATGAGCAAGGGATTTAAACTGCAAAAGGGAACTATATATTCAAAACCTATACAAAAAATATGGGAAAGTTTGTCCTAAAGGCCTTGTGACAAGGCTGTAAATACAAATCACAGCAGTAGGTTAGATGCATTTTAGAATCTAGAGTCTTGCTCTGCTGTACCTTAACCAACTTTAAACACTGGGTTGGTTTTTTTGTGTTTTTTTTTTCTTCTTTTTTTCTTTCTTTGTATACATCAGAGAATCATAGAATAGTCTGGGTTGGAAGGGACCTTTAAAAGTCTGGAGTTGTTACTGTTATTAAGCATTGCATTTTTTTTAGACAACGCAGATTTTTTTTAAATTTTTTGTTGTTGTTGTACATAAGTGATCTATCAGGTTTACTGGGTTTCACAACATGCCCTAAAGCTCCACTTTTTTGTGTAAGCTACTAGTTTTTTCTGTTTTCATCAGGATATATTTTACAATTTTTGTTAATAGTCTTACAGTTTTCTTCACTACCAGACTCTATTTGATATCACAGGGCTTGTGTTCGAGTAGAGCAATTTAGCAGAGCAAAACAGCATTATTAACCTCTGACCATTGTGATAGATTAGAGTAATAAAGATATTTGTAGTTGTATTAGTCTAATTTATTTTTATGGTAATGGAATTCTTAAATTTTCTCACTGACAGAGAAGAAGACCTATGTCAACATTTAGTCTGAGATTAAAAAAAAAAAACAAAGGACAAATTTAGGCTCTGACATATCTTAGGACATTCCATTTCATATCTAATATTGACAGCAGTCAAAAATATCTCCCTTGGAGTACAACAGGAGGAGCTCCACAGCAGCTGTCAGTATTGCGTAGCCTACATGGGCTTGGACAAGGACTTGGACCTGGACAGCTTGGACTGTTCATCACCTCCAGCTCTGTGCATGCTAAGACTCCTGCCATTGAAACACATTTGATTTCAGTAAGTGACAGCACACCTCTGGTATGTTGACAGAAAAACATAAATATTATGCAGAGACCTTTCTGGGATTGGCATGGATTATATTTTGCACTAACAGGTATCTATTAATTTTAGAGAGATAAATTGCGGGAAATAACTCTTAACAAAGCAACTCAGAGTAGAAAAATAATTAGAAGGATAATAACTTGATCAGAACAAGAAAATGACTGAGAATTGGATATTTTCCTTTGACAGAATAATCACTGGCATTGTGGGGATTAGAATAATGAGGCACAGCAGTGTGAACTACTCTGACTTCCAACAAGGTTGTGATACTTTCCTCCATGGCAGTAGAAAACATGGACATAAAATCACTCCACTGTTGAGCAGTAATACTGAAAGATCAGTTATCAAGTGCACCCTGACAAAGCAGGATGATACCTGAAGGGCAATGCCCCAGGGGTACACTGATGCCCCAGAGGCTCAGATTCTATTCAAAATACTGATAAGCAGCTGTGCTTAAAATAGAGTATATAACTACTTTAGCTATTAGGAAGCTTGTTGTGAAAACCTTGTCCTGGAACTCAGGACAAGACAAAATTCAGGAAGATTTGCAAAATTTAATGTTTAGATTAGGTAATTCACCCTCAGAAAGACAAGCTAGCAAAGCAGTAGTACCACAGGAGAAAATTATGGTGGTATTTGCAGATAATTAATATCATCCAACAATGTAATATTACTGCACAGAAAGCAGATTTTATTCTGAAGTGCACTAATAGAGCTTTCATATGACAGATATTTCTGAAAATGTCAGATATTAGGAAAAATTCACCTTTTTATAACAACACTGGCTTTGTTCAGTATTGCAGCTGAAGAAGGGAGTCTTCTATCTGTGAAAACCTTTTTTTTCCCCTGTTGTGCAAGGGAACAAACACTACACAATATACTGAAAATTTATGGAAAAATATACAGTCAAAATAATCTGAAGTTATCCTAATGGGGAAATGCCTACTTCGTTAGGATATGACCACAGGAGGTCCACCTTGTTTGCAAGGACTGGATGATATTTGCTTTTCCAGCAACAGCACTATTTTCGTGGGAGAAGCCACTCTGTGTAACAAGGACTGTACTATAGTTCACAACAGTCACTTTCCCAGAGGGGTACACAGCAGTGATGTTTTTAATACCATATAGATCATCATCACAATGCATTAAATAGCTAGTGACAGACCGTTTTGTCAATAGAGAAATTGTTTATAAATAGGACAGCTGGAAGCTGACTGTTATTGAGTCAGGAGTCACAGAAAACTTCAGAGTGAAAGAAAGAATTAGAGACCTTGGCTCGTAATTTAGCCCTCATTCATGAATTTCATCCTAAATTGTCTTAAAAATGAAATTTAAAAATCAATTGTAGGCTAATAAGCATCTCATTTCAAGCTGCAAATAAACTGTATCAAACTAAAACAACAAGGTTGCAGTTTGGATGGTGTGAAAAATAGGCCATGATACAGAAAGCCTGAAGTTATCTTTAAATACTTTCAGATGACACAGAATGTTAACTGAATGAGTGTTTTGCTGCAGAGAATTGACAGGGGTCTTTCAGCATAATAAAAATAAAGCACTGGAGAGCCCCATGGAATGACCCCCTCTGGAGAACTGACCCAGCTTTTAAGAAATCTCTTTGGGGGTTCTTGATAATCAGTGGAAAGGGGCCTTTAGGGAATCATTTCTCTCCTTTTTAGCCACTGACAGCATAAATGTCACGGATGCTTTAGCAAAGTGTACTGAGAGTTATGCTAGTATCTACCAGGCTTTCCTGATAGGAGCTAAGCACCTGGATGAGGATTGTTTCACTTTCTCCATCCTAGGGAGACTTACGTTGCTCTCTTGCTGGTCAGAACATAATCTTAAATCTTACCTCCTGCAAGTAATGACAACATAGCCATTATAATTAGAATCTCCATAAATCACAGTCAGACAAGACTACTTTTGCATCATGTCAGTTGTCTTTCAGTAGACAGTCCAGCACTCATGGCATATCTGACATGTCAATATGTACACAAATGTGCATAAGCATTATTAAGTAGACAGGTAAACTGAAGATGCCAGGTAAAGTAAGGGACAGTGATAAAGGAATTGAGCCTGAGGTGCGCAACAAGCTGTGCAACAAGCAATGAAATAAAAAAAAATTATTCTTATTCTTCATGAGGAGTGGGGGACAAAGGTTTCATTGTTTTGCTCTTTTTGCATGCTGTTGGAAAGGAGAAGGTGAGTTCTTAAACAAGAGATTAGATGGAGATGAAGTTTCTGACATGCTGTTTGCCTTCTGCATTTAACAGGATTAGGAATACCAGTGCCTCAGTGGACCTCCTCCACTTTGTGTGTGGCTGCAGTATATGGTGTTGTGAGAAAAGGCTCAGAAATCCTTGGGCCTTAAGGTATGTGCCAAAAAACAGTTCAGGATTCCTGTCGGATATCCTCATAGCCATGTCTGCAAAACACAGGTCCCATTTTAGAAATTGTGCTTATTTCCAATACCTACATATAATTCTCCTCTCTTGTAGTGTAGGTACTTCCCTCATCTGAAATGATGGCCCATGAGTTTTAAGGGCAGTTCCTTAGAAGTATGAACTACATACTCTACAGAGATTGTGACAGAGGTACCAGTATTCCTTTTATTAAACTAGTGGTTTCTTTAGTGATTGTAAGCACCTAGTACAGCTGGAACAACAAGTACCTAATTGAAAATACACTTCCCGATTAGAGGTGCTCATTAGTACACAGGAATCTTAAGTGTAGTGTATGCTGAAGCTAAGCAAGTTTGTTGTGGTTCTTCTTTTTTTTTTAATGTGTCTTTTAAATATGTCAGCTGTCATAGAGTCTATTTTCTCTAAGGATTATGAACTGCATTCCTACAGCTTATTTGTCACAACACTGCCCATGCTCATGCCAAACAGATCCTAAGTAATATATGCTGTATGTAACAGACTGCAGAGCTAAGGCTATTCCCATGACAGTAATCATTCTACTGCATACAGGTATCACAAAATATTTTGCACTTCCTTTACAGTGTTCTGTCAAAACACTTGTGGTATTGGATATTCTTTTTAAAGTCCCACTTCATTAAGTGGTTAATAAGCTTGTAAAAACAAAACTGGTATCTTCATAGCTGTAAAGACTGCAGATGCAGTACTACTCAGGAACTGCTGCAGGAACTAGGATAAAGAACCCTAAAATGTAACGCAATATATTTATTATTCAATTTCATGATTTTTGATAGAGGTGTACTGATGGCACCTTTAAATGGAACGCTCATGCTCTCTAAAACCAAGTACACCATTTGCATATATTACTAATTCCCAATAGATGTCTGCAAGCTTGATGGAATGAAAGAATAAAGTGTATATTTAGTTTGGAGTAAATGTAAAATGCTTGTACATCCATTTATACTTCAAAGAGAACGGTGAGGCTCTTTTACTATTTGAAAACAACCAGTTATTAATGTTTGTAGATTTTCCAGTGCCTTATTCAGTCGTCTCATGAAAGAGGCCATCTGCTTTTGCAAATGATATTTAGCTCTGTGCCTGAGCACATGAAAAGGAGAGTGAAAGGGGAAGGGAGAGAAAAGTCTTTTCTTTCCCCCTCCCTCCCTCTCAGCCTCTCTCTCTTTTGTACTGCTTCCCAACACATCAAGATTAGCAGTGGTATGATGGCAGTGCATACTGGTTACCAAAGGCAGAGTCATAGAAAGGTTGTGTCAGCACAGAAGCACAGGGATATAAAACTTATTATGTTTACAATACACTGATGACTTCAAGAAAGCTGCGAGGACAACTGGAGAAGGAAGCAGCACTGAATGTGATGGCTTGTCAGGAGCTTATCCATAAACTAACAGCTGGTATGACCTGTCTAATAAGATACTTAGCACACACTCTCTTCCTCACACATTTATATTAAACATATACAATCAGCTGTTTAAAATTTACACTTTGCCCTTAGTAAAAGGCATTGCATGGTTCTGCTGTTCAGGAAGGGGGCCTGGGAAGCTTCTGTCTCTCCTCTAGATCTTCACTGATACAATCCTAAGTAATGTGTCATGGGGAAAACAGAGGCTGCCATCTCCCCGTTGGGTCTGCCTGCAGTGGTGGACATTCTTGTCAAGCTCTGGTGCATCCCTTTCCCTAGCCAGACTGTGGCTCTGTTCAGCCTTGCAACTTTTTCATGCTCTGAGGAATGGAACAACAAGCTGTCATGGTTTAACCCCAGCCAGGAACTAGGGACCACACAGCTCCTCACTCACTTCCCCCACCCCCCCCCC
>JANZLQ010000056.1:3740651-3759692 GCA_026212715.1 Elanus axillaris | reverse complement strand
CCCCACCCCCACGCCACCCAGTTTATATATATTAGATGTGACGTCCCATGGTATGGAATAGCTGTTGGCCACTTTGGGTCAGCTGCCCTGGCTATGTCCTGTGCCAACTTCTCATGCCCCTCCAGCTTTCTCACTGGCTGGGCATGAGAAGCTGAAAAATCCTTGACTTTAGACTAAACACTACTAAGCAACAACTGGAAACATCAGTGTTATCAACATTCTTCTCATATTGAACTCAAAACACAGCACCGTACCAGCTACTAGACAGACAATTAACTCTATCCCAGCTGAAACCAGGACACAAGCCCATGGCATTGGTGTAAAGGATGTATGTCTTCTAGGAAGAAAAAACAAGGCTTGATTTAACATCTAAGAGTGATGGGTAGTCTGCCATGTACGTTGTTCCATTGATAACTGCCTTTGCTGTTGACTGTTTAACGGTTTGTATTTTATTTCTAAATTTGCCAATTTCAGCTTCTTTCTGTTTGATCCCTTTATACATTTATTACTATTCTCTGTCTTTATTCAAGTACACTAAACTTCCATCAGCTATGTTCCCTTGTATGCACTGGTTCACTGTGACCAAGTTATCACCTAAATGTCTTATGGTAAATTAAATAAATGAAATTCAACTAGTATTCATTGGACATATCACCCAGCAGACCTCAACTTACTCTTCTGAATCCTTTTAAATTTACCAACATCCTTTTGAAACTGGAGACCCCAGAACTGGACACACCAATTCTTTCAATTGCTTCTGAAACCTTTCAAAAGTGTAACATCATGGCTTCCTGATTAGGCATCTAACAATCATAAGTTGTCCCCATAGGTTGTATGCATGTAGTTTCTTAGTTTATAGTCTAAGTCATGCTTGTTTGGAGAAACAGACTGCATCTATACTTTGATGTGACAATGTACATACAGTACGTGCAGGGATAACCAAGCTAGTCTTAGTCTAGGCTGGGTAACGGTGAAACTGTAAAGAGACTTGCTTCTGCATAACCATATTTATTTTTCTTCTGAAACCAAGATACAGCAACTTGACAGCTTTTGCTAACTGAGCTGGATAGATCATATCTGGTACTTGCAATCTTACTTTATTTTGTACTTTACATTAGAGAACTGCACCAGCTGTTAGAAATAATATTGCCATCATCTAGTCTTTATGCACAACCAGTGAGGTGCAGTAATACACTGTCTCTAATTACTGTGGCTCTGTAATTTAAGGGCAGGCAGCTGAGGATTGTAGAGATGTTTTACCCACACCTCAAAATGAGGCAAAAGTGACCATAAAAGCCTAACTCTAACTGTAAAAATCTCATTTCACAATCACAAAGTTTTAGTATGCACAAAGGAGCTCCCCGGAAAGAACTGAATCTTTCACCGAAGCTTTGACAAAATTAGTTGCTAAAATCAATCAAATAATTCAATCACCTTGTGAATTGTGTGATTACAATAGAAGGACGTCACAGGAACTTGAGCAACTACAAATAAAGTTTTTAGCTCTTGCCTTTTTTTTAAGTTCTCTCTTTTCACCTTGTCTCCAACGAATTCTTTTTCATAGTATCTCTTTGCAATGCACAATTGTGTTGTGTTTAGTATGAGAGATTTATAGCTGCTATATATATGAGAGCAAAACAAAAGCTGCACAATAAAGCACATTATTAGCAGAGACTTGGATTTCAGAACTAAATCGTCAGTGCAGAGATAGCCATTAAGATCAATTATCTGATTCTATGTTGATTTTTCATTTAATAGTCACTTCTGGCCAAATCCCTTCTCAGGTTTCTTCATCGCAAATCCTAATTAGTGAGAAATTTAATGGCCTAATGAGAATGAGAATAAGATTTGGAAATGAAGCTATTAAGGGACATATGCAAGACTTACCTGTCTAACACAATTCATGATTTCCATATTGAAATGCTCTCTCCTCCCTACAGTTCTGCTTCTTGGAGAGCTGGGGAAGATCTCCATTCTTGACTGAGCTGAATAACTTAGTGACTATTTCCTGATTAAATCTTTTCAGGCTCTGCAAATTTTTGTTTATGTTTCTATTTTGCTTTAAAACACCAAAACTGGACCTTTGAGTTGATGTGTGGGACACACCTGTGACATATGGACACAAGCTGGAACAAGAATTGTATACAAATTTTATAAATATCAGTAGAATTTAGATCTCAGGCTCAGCTGTTAATGAGGTGAAATGTTCTTGCTGTGTTTTGAAAGACAGAACTGAAGATGCCTTAGTTGTTTTTTTTTTTTTAAATAACTTAGGTCTCCAACACGTGGATATGGGACGTTAGACATGGGGAGATATGCCTCCCCTGCATCCCAGGGTAAAGACTTTATGATAAACCACTATGCTTATAATTTCCTAACTGCTTCTGTCCAGTTATAAACCCCTTCCATGGGGACCTCATTTTGAGCCATACAGGAATCTAGGGAAAATAATTTAGTTTGAGAAACTGGACTGTGACTGAGAGACACCTAAAAAGCCAAAGTATGCAATAATGTGAACTTTGAGCACTGAGCACCTTGCTTGACAATTTCTCCTTCTTTGAATGACTATTTAATTATTGATATACAGCTCAGCAGAGTACAATAGGATAGCTTTTGTCTTTCATGGACTCACAGAACTTTAGACCTTTTCTGTTCTATAAAACGTTGCTTTCTGGAGTAGAATTTTTTTCCTATTGTTCCTGTAAGTCTTCTTGCAAACCAATGGTTCTGAAACAGTGGTGTTACTAAAATAATATTCTAGGGAGTATTTTTACTGTATAATACACTGTATTCAAAGTTGACATAAAATGAAATTAAAATCTCGTGTTTACTGTTGTGATAAAGGTAGATACATAAACTTAATTTTATAGCAATAAATACACATGGGTTTCCTAAAAAAAAGAAAAGAGCTAATTAACTTCTTGGACACTTAGAATATTTCTCATTAATTTTACAGTTTTTCTCTCTACTTTCTATATTTCTAAAAAGAAGCTGAAACTATAAAAAGAAGCTGAGACTTTGACATTGCCAAAAGTAAAAAAGTTTCTTGAAATATGCTCCTTTTCTAATATACAGTGACCCTCAATGTCTTCATGAATGCAATATCATTACAACTTAATAATGCTAAGTATGTTTTTAATGTTATACCTTAAAAGATGGAACTGCATAGAACAGTATTAGTGCCACATACTTCAGCTGAAATAACTTCAAATTATTTGACATTTAATTAATTATAAGTTATTCTTAGAATATGAAATAATTATGTAGTTCAAAATACTTAATTTATAAAGTACTTGAATAAAAAACCTCCTTCCCCATCCTTTTCAAAGAGTGCTGCAAAAAACAAGCATCAGTAAGACAGATCCAGATATTAAAAAATGCTGTATTTTGGGATTAAAAGTTAAAAAAAAATAATCAAAAAGAATTAGTTTTTTTATCAGGTAACTGTAGACCACTTTGTACATTTCTCTTATTGTACCTATTGACAGTAATAAGTCAAAATTTGAGTGTTACACATCAAGAAATGTAAAGTGTGTCAATTCTTAGAGATTAAAAAGGGCTTATAATGATCCATCTAACTGACTGTACAAACTTTTGGAATTAAATGACCAAAAGTTGGGTTTTTTACAAAGGAAGAATTTCAAACCTCCTATAAGCAAGCCTCATCAAATGAAAGTATTAATTTCTGATCTTCTGACTTCCCTCCCCATTTTTGTATACGGTATATCTAAGATGAAGAACACTTGGGATTGCAGCAGATAGGTAAAATCAAAGATTAAAAGATAGCTCTAGCACCACTGTCCATAGTTTACCAGGTCACCCTAGGACAGTCACAAACTTTGGACGCTTAGGTTGCGCTATGTTCAGAAGATAAAGGAGTAGTGATTTTTAAAAGATAGCTTGGAGCAAAAGTATTAACTATGCTCAACTGGTCTATCAGCTTTACAGATCTGCATGCTGGACTCAGACTACCCCTGTTTTGTTTTACGTTTTTCACAGTTAGCAGCTGGCTAGTAGTTTAGTGCAGATTATGCAGCCTGTGCTGCCCTGACGAGGACAATGGAAGGGATCCTCAGCAAGGAAAAAGAGTGGAACAGCCCTCACCTGTGCACAATATGGTACAAGTACCGGACCTCTTTGCACACATCAAACAAACATGCAGATACTATGTTTAAAATCCAGCTATTGAGCACGGTAGACTTAATGTGTGCTCCTTGAATGTCCTTCAGTATCTGCATCAAATACCCATGAGTGACTAAACCATGGGACTTGGAAGACCTGAAAGCCTGTAATGGCCCACTGTAGATAGGTCAAAGAAACTACTCAACATGTTGTGGTAATTGTAATAGGTTCCCTCATAGGAAAATGCAAGTGTTTGCATTCTTGGCTAAGGACGTTTTGCGTGCACACTGTTCTATGCTTGTTTGTGATAGCTTACTTGCTTCAAAAGGTGTTGAAAGGAAACGAGCTGATCTGAGTAAGGATCACCTCAACAAATAGCCAGAGCACCCACACTTTTAACCATGTTTTTTTTTGATTGCACAGAGTTGCACATGAAGGCACTGTTCTGCTTCTGTCCCACAGGACAGAAGGAAACCAGGGGAGAGATACTCAGTGACATGGAGTTGGCTGCCCAGGGGCCCAGGTCTGGTGACCAGCAGAAGAAAAGGCATTAAATGTGGTCTGATCAGCAGCTTAGGAGACCTGGTAAGCGCAGGTAAGAGTATTTGCATGTCCATATCTGTTCCTTTGAATCAACATACCAAAGAATGAAGTATGCTTTGGCCAAATATATCAGACTTTACATTTGGCTTATTGCAGACTGGTGCTGCCAGCCAATATTTAAAAGGAAGTACTGGCAGTTGGCTAGCTCATGAGGTCTGCTGGTGTCATATCTATTACTTAGGGGGAAGTCAGCTGAAGACGTACCTGGGGATCAGTCTGATGCCTCAACTGCACCCCCAAAGCAAATGGAATTTCAGTATGCGTGTTCCAAACGAAGCTAGAGAAAGGCTCACTACGCAACCTGGGAACTGCATAAGCAGGATGTTACAGCAGCAAATCCTATAAACCTGCTGTGCACACAAAACTGGCTGTCACCACATGCTACGTGGGGATAGGATTTGGGCACTCATTTCTGCCTGTAGCTCAGGAACCTGCATGTGATTGCACTGTGTCATTTATTAGTGTTTGAAACACCCATCTGCAGCTCCCAAAACAGCCTTGAAAGTAGTTAAGAGTAACTGTGAATATGGCACATAAAAGCCCTCTGAAAAGACTGATCTTTTTTTATGAAGCCCCAAATATGCTACAGATTAAAGGCAGAATGTGGAGAAAAGACAGCACGAAGGAAGACAGGCAACACTGTGTAACCCTATGCTCAGAAGTTGTGTAGAATTTTCTTTAGATTTATGGTAACTAGTAGTAATTAGTTAGATAGCCCAGTAAACCCAAACATTGCAAAACACTTGGAAAATTAATGGATTTGGGATTGAGCATAAGAAATACACAGCAAAATTTTCTTGTTCCTTTTTTTCTGTAGGGACAAAGGCATTTTGGAAAAATTCAGTTTTTACTTTTCAAAATTATGATAAGCCATTTTGCAAGTATAGATTAATATAAGAACTACAGACAAAGTACAGACAACAATTCTTATATGCCACTTTTAATTTTCTTTAGTGAAAGCTTATTTAGGTTAGCTCATACTTGTTTCTTATTTTAGCAGCAAACATCAAAAAAGAGACTGATTATTTTTAAGTAAGGTGAAATATGAAGCCTTCTCTGTTTCAAATTAAAATAATTCCCCTTTTTAGTGTTTAATTTTTGTCTGCTAATAAAATTAAAACACATATTACATTTTAATGAAACTGCTTTCAGTTTATTAGCAACATTTGCGCATGCAGTTAGTATCGCTACAACTAGTTGATCACTATAACATGCAGGAATTGAATTATATTATATTCTGTTGTATTTCTCTTCCAGAGGATATAATATAGTCAAGTCAATTTTATGACTCAGTCATCTTCTTATGTTTATGTCAGTTAGTATTTATTTGACATGTTTCTACCTTCTTACTGTCAAGGTTAAAGTTGTTCAGCTAACCTTTCTGTGGGTATTTCAAATTGCAGAACTCAGAAACACTTCACCCAAATAATGAGACCAAATAGTCCTGTATAAGGTCAACAGAGGAAATAGAAACCCCATGAAAACCATTCCCTCAGGAAGCCTGAACTTAGCTTACAAAAAAGCCCTGCTTCTATGCAGTTTGTGTGTTATGCTTGGAATAAGCCTTATCATTTTGAGCAGCATACAGTCTGAATCTAAGAGAAAGTAAAAGCATTCCAAGTTGGCTGGTTTTAATCGCACATCAATTAGCACCTTAGCTATGCAAGCATATAATGGATAACTTATTAATTTTAATAATTGTTGACTTAAATACAATTTTTTTTCATTCTTTTTAAGAGTTAATTCCATTGTTTTAAAGTTAAAACACTAAAAAGCCTCACAATGCTCTTATTGTATGAATTTGCCAGGGAAAATCTGTAGAAGTAGGTCTAATGAAATTATTTGGCTTGTCCTTTGGCCTGAAAGAAACAATGTGACATTAATTTTCATAATGACTGTTCTCTCCTGAATTCACCTGTGTTTAAATGTGCCTCTGGGGCTTCTGAGAATGGGCCAATACCCTATTTAATGAAGTAACTGGTGTCTGCACCTAGGATGAAATTTACCTCTAGGCAGAGTCAGCCAAAGGTCTCTCTACTGTTTAAATGGAATTAAGAGTTTATTCTGACCCTCTGCACTGTATTAATCTTACCTTGGAGAAAAACCTCTACACTGCTTCCACATTTCAGAAGTGGAATATATATTTTCCTAAAAACCGCTCAGATGAACTTCTTTAAGATTGTATTTCAGGATTTTGATTTCCTTTTCAAATTAAAATAATTGATCAGGCTAAATGAAATTAAAACAACCAGAAAACTCTTTTCTGTCTTGCAAAATATGCATTCAGTTAAGTTAAAACAGAACAAACATGTTTGTCAGTATCTAGTAAGAGCTGTTCCACTGAATAAGTGTCCAGTGCTAACTGTACATAAAAATAAATAAACATCGGATAGCAGCTTATTTTCTCTGTTGTATGCCCCTGAATTCACATGTTATACTCATAAAATCTTCCTTCACAGATGTATTTATGTTTATTAGATGCCCTTTAAACTACACAGTAAGGAAAAAAACAACAAAAATTTGGTTTTCCAGTCTGTAATAGAGGATTTCAAGTGATGGCTCCCTTCCACGCTGCTGAGACCTGCCAAAATGACAACAGATAAAGAATAGCAATGGATATTAATTGCATTTGCATTTGTTTGGTTGTTTCAGTTTTGTAATATGTGAGGGCCTTTGCTTACTGTGTTTAGCAGTCCACCAAAAGCTGTGCCATGGTACAGCTGTTTCAAAGTGTTTCTCTACGCAGCAGAGCTTTTCTTCTGCGGCCAAATGAACAGGCCATCTTGGCTGTGACGAACATCGTGTTTGGCCGCTTGCTTGGCCCCTGGCTGAAGCATACATTTTCCATTAAATTCCACTGGGAGAACAGAAGGTGTAAACCCCTCTTTTTATCTCTTCATTCACAGCAGCCTAGCTGAGGGCATGATACTGCTTACTCAGCCATGTACACTGCAGCCTAGCATGGAATTGTCTCAGCTTGATGCCATTTCTTTGCACTGGTAAATAAAATGCCATATTGAGTCTGGAGCTTGAAAAACAGCTGCATATCTAGAAATACATTCAAATCCAATGTAAACTATATATTTTATTAAAATAGGCTTATTAAAAGTTCCTATAGCTGGCAGAACAGATAATCAGTACAGGCAAAATATTGCATACTTGCTCAAATAAAATTTTAATGACTTTCAATAGTATTTACAGTGCTACAGAGTAAAACTAGGAGTTAGTTTAGTGTCTTAGTCCAAAACCAGCCTCTGAATAATGGACTGCAAAAGCCATGAGACATTATATTATGTTTCATGTAGCCATAAGGAAACAGGGAGAAAAAGTTGGATGTTAGGGGGTGGAAAGAAAGGAGAATCTGGAAGAAAATGATTTCACCATGGACTAGAGTAAAAGTCCTTTGCAAAGCAAATAGTGTTGCTGTTGAGGTAACGAGCACACTTACATTCAGTATTTATATTTAAGCAAGTTTCTTGAGATAGGCATCCTAAGAGGTAAAGAAATACAGAAAAAGTGAATGAAAGAAATAGGTTTCCTTTTTGTCATGAGTGTACAACATTAAGGACATTGCAACTTTTTAGCCACTGGAATAAATTTATTTAGCAAAATGGAGACCAAGCAAAGGTGAGCGTGGACAAAACCATGGCTTAAAGACTTTTTAGTCTTGGAGATGTCATAACTTTAAAATGTACATACATGAGCATAAAAAAAAAGATGATAAGCGGAACTTTAAAGTGAAATATAAAGTGAACTGCAGTGGGTGTATGCAAACACAACTATCATGAAATGCTCTTTGGTGGTTTCAGAGATAAGTATGAGAAAACCATGCACATTGTCTTTTATGTACTGAAACATTTCATCACGTAACACATAATGGGCATCTGGAGTGACAAAGTGTTAGATAGCAACTGAAAACAAGCTGACACTTGAACTAAAAGGCAAAGTAATCATCTTATCTTGTTGCTTGAGCTTGTACAAGCATTTTTATTATGATATGGACTGAAAATTCTTGTTTGCTTGTTTGTTTGTTTTCTCAATGAGAAATAGAGTGTGAAAAAACAGGGTAGAATCAATGCCAAGTGCACAGGCTGTTCAGTCCTTGTAGTCACATCTCACGTGGTTTCCAGGATTAGCTATACCTGCAGGGTATGAAAGGCTATTAAGTGCCACTAGATCATAGCACAACTCAGGGTGCTAGCCACCATAATATTGTACAATAAAATAGTATTACTTATTTGTCACACTGTTTTTGAAATTATTTCTTTGGAATCAGTAGAAAAACAGTGCCTTTAATGGGAGCAGGTTCAAATCTTACTACAGTAGTTTTCATGTAGTCCTATGTATTATTTATTTGAGAAGACGGGTGACATTGAGAAGATCGTGAAATGCTGACATGGTTGGGGTAAGCAAGTATCATATCTTGGACCTGTCTAATAAGTCATATCCAGGAAGTGCTCCCCCACTGAAATTCTCTAAGAATGAAATCCAAAGTAACCATTTAGCCCATTTTTCTGTTTATCTTGGTGACAGAGCCAGTATTATTAAGACAGAGTATAAATTGAGTTTCTCTACATCCAACTAAAGAGAGAAAACAGGTCAAATTTTCCTTTTTTACATGAACATAAATTGAAAAACTACACAGAAATAAAAGGAATCATGGAAATGTAAAATGAATGTAAGGGAGAGGACAATTAAAGCATTTAACCTTGATAAGGCTCAGCTGCTTCTGCATCTCCCCAGTCTGCAAACTGAATGCACCTGATGTATAACCAACTAAAAAGACACACTATAGTCTCCTTTTTTTTTTTTTTTTTTTTTTTGCTAGATGCCTCGTGGATATTTGTCTTCCTGAAGTTTTGCCATGCCACCTCTTACCTGAATGTTCAAGTGCATCTTTCTTGTCCATGACAGTAGCTTGCTGAAGGAGTAAGCAGTCTCAGTTTTCAAGATTGTACAAGTATTTGACTTGGTTCAGTCTCTAGAAGAGGTATAACAAAAACATCTTTGTGCCTCTCCTCTTTCTCCATTTAAGAAACAGGAATCATCAAACCGCTAGGAATTTTCCCTGTGTTCTGTAAATGTTCCAAATATTTTCTTCTGGTACATCTTGCTATCTAATAAAAATAAATCTTTTATTTATATATATGTATGAAAATAAAATATAGATGCATGTTCTGGATATGGTTTTTCTTGGGTTTGGAAAACCTTGTTTATTTATTCTTCATTTCTATTTAAATAGTAAGAAAATTATTTAATTGCCTAATTTCATAATGTATTTTCATTTGCTAAATACTGTGTTCATGTACTATTGCAGGCTTATTGCACAACCTGTCCTGTAGAAGGCCCTATATAGACAGCATCTGTAATGTTATTTTATTTCTGTTCTTCTGCAAGATTTTAATTTTGTTAATATAAGTGTGAGAGTTTATTTAAAAAAAAATAATTCCTGGATATTTTTTGTTCTTTATGGACAACATTGGGTAGAATCTTACAACTCCTTGATAAGAATAATAAAAATCCACAGGGAATTTTCTCCCTCTGAGATCTGCCAAACTCTAAACAGATTTTGTTTATAACAAATAACATTTTCATCTTTGTAAGACTAGTAGAACCCCACAGAGTTTTTGGAAGAGTTGTGCAAATCTAAGAAACTGGAGGATTGGTGAGTTGTTTTTCTATGTTACTCCAACAAACATTTCCCTTGTCTTTTTATTTCCTGGTTAGCTTTGCTGTTTTATAAATGAACTGTGTTTGTATAAGAGCCTGGCTGAGTCGCTGAATCAATTATTTTTACAATCATTCTTCTGCTACTGTAGAGAAAAGCACTCAGGTTGCCCAATTTGGAAAATACTTGTTCGCATCTTAAATTGAATAACACACATACAGAGGTGTGTGTTAAAAATTGTTCCATGAAAAGTATTAGCAAAACTGTTTTATGGAAACTGCTTCCTTTTATGGAAAAACAGGAAGATACACTATTTTAAGGCTGATTTTTTTTTAAGTGTTACTGTGAAAAATGGCTGTTTCTTAATCTATGTGAGTCTATATACTTGGGCTGCATACAATCTCTTTATAATAACAGTATGTTAAGTTAAATAGATATCCTTTATAACTGTGGTGAGGAATGCACACATGAAAAGAGATTAAAATTTTCTACTAGTTACATTATTATTAAGTAGTTACATTATTAGTTACTCATGCTCCTTTCTCACAGCACTTTCTGCCATTCAGTCATCTAAGGATGCGATATATCTATTGTTTACTCTTCAGCGTGAGAATAATACATCAATGACATTTGTGTTCTGAACCAACTGTTCTAGTTATCCAAATCTTCTATCAAAATGTATAGAGAACCAATATATTTCAATTTCCTGCAGAAACATTTCCCTGCATCTAAAGGCTGTTTATTTGGTACCAACTGAGAAATTGCATGTTCATCTTTGTAATACATGTCTTCATCTCAAACCCAAAAAAGCTCAGACAGTGCTTCATTCAATTGCATTCTCTAAACTGATGCCAGTTGTCTTCAGTGTGGGTTTTTTTCAAAAAGAAAACACTCAGTCCAGATGTCCCGGTTTTTGGGGGGTAAGGATGGGGGTTGGCTGCCTTTGTCTGGATGTGCATCTGTTTCCCAGGAGCAGTGTCTGAGGGAATGTCTATTCAGTGGTACATCAAACCATGTTGTGTCCATTCACAATGAACAAACATATTTGCTAGATGCACTCTGTTCAGTCATTTAGCAGCGATGGACTTAACTGTGCTGGCATTTAGACTGGGAATCATCAAATGAACCTCAACTTTATTAAGAAAAAAATGTACTTGTTACACAGCACCTCACTAAATGAAATGCCAAACTGCAAACGAACAGTGTTCCCATTTTAGTCGCATGATTTCTCCCTTGCATGAGTGCATAACATCCATGCAAAATACTTGCCCTATCATGTAGCTTTCGAAAAATATTTGATGTATGTTGTTCTACTTTTTATTCTGATTTAATATCGGTGAGAATAGAGGAATGGTAGTATAGTTTAAGCAGCCAGCTATCTATGTTCGGTGATTGGCAAAGAGGCCACAAACTGATAAACACTGCCCTGGGCTACTGTAATTAATTTTCAAGGTGAATTGCAATATGCTGTGATTATCCTTTGATAATGCATTTGAGAGAGAATGGTAATCCTTGGGCCAGCTGGCCTGTGCCCACACTTGTTGGGGAGAGCAGCCTGGAGTCAGCTAGCTTTCAAAATTCTTGGGCTGGGACTTCTGTGGGGCCTTTCTGGCTCTTGGACACTGCAGCTTCTCTGAGTGGAGGTTGCAGGGTCTTTTCAGTTCAAAGTTCAGCAGATGATGAGAAGGCAGTGTCACAGCCCTAACCCTGGTGCTTTGATAGCCTGAGCGTGCAAATATGTGCTTCACTTTGGCATGTGAGCGTGTAGTAGCTGAGGAGGCTGCAAGGATGTGTTAATGTGGAGGTTTGTTGAACTTGCTGCTGGAAGGGTATCCCAGACAGAGGGAGCCTGAACAGTTTTACACTGTGCTTATCCATACTGTTTCTCTGGAGCAGATCCTAGTGAAAAATCTTGGAGAAGGCAGAAGGAAGCCATTCACATTGTACAGGTGATCAGGAGCCTGATGTCCTGTAACAAAATAGGAAGGAAGCCAAATTATCACTATAAACGTGTACGGGTAGGTAATAAAGTAACAGAAGTTTTAATGTTTTGCTTGGTTTCTGCTCCATAAAAAATCTGTGCAGTTCTCTTTAAACTAAAAAAGGCATTATATTTTATTTAATGTAAGACAGGATAAGGTTCCTGGGAGTACATTTAAATCTGTAAAGTGACCCAGAATATGTGCCCTGTCGTTTAACTAACTCTTACTACTGTACAAGATCTATCATTTCTGAAAGGTCTTTATGCACCTCTAAGAGCTCAAGTTTTGTGTCCTTTCAACACAGAGTCATAGCAGTTCTCTAGGAAAGGATGAAACAAAAATTTAACAAAATGTAGGCAGTTTTGGTACTGCTTGAAGTGAAATTCTTCTCAGCCAGACTCACAAGGGTGAATTCAGAACTGCCATCATTCACTGGGATTTTCACCACCTCTCACAAAAAACAACCAAGCACCCAAAAATAGTTACAGAAAGAATAATTGCCAAAAATCATAGAATACTGTATGAAATTTGCCCATGGTGATGAGAAAGGTTTTTTCCAGAGTATCTGCTGCACTCCTAAATAATAACTAAGAATACAGAACTTCACTTGTTTAAGTAAAACCGAAGTAAAAATGATGCAGAATTACTGCAGCCCTGTTTACTTTGACAATTAACTGTGTAATAAGGACATCTTCTTGAAATACATTCAGCAAATCCAGATAAAGCTTTATTTGCCAAGACAGCACGAGTTAGTTCTTAAAAACACAACCACCCAGATCCCTTTGGTTAGGAGCAGTAAAAACTATGCATATGCATGACTACTACATGCAAATATTTACTGCATGTTCCTCTTTCAGGTATCCCTGCTTTTCATCTTCCATGGATGACTCAAACTCCCCAAAGTTTTCTCATAGATTATCCTAATTTCTTAATGCAATTCTTGCACTACTTGTCTGAAGTTATTTGCAATCATTATTGTACTTTTAAAAATTAATAAATGCATGACAGAAAAATGCAGGCAAAAATAAACATTAACTAAAGAAATGTAGTGTTTAGCATTAATTTTCACTGACTAATGAATGTTACCTTTTGTAGTTACCTACAATACATGTATAAGAATCACGTTCAATAGCCCTCCTAGATAACTGTGGGCCCTAAGTGGAGCAGACAGCAATGACAATTTCCTAGAAGAGCTTCTAAAGTTTCTGAGAAGTCATTGTAAAATTCTTCTGCCTGTAATTTAAACTTGCAAATACATGAGGCAAGACCTACAAACACCAATCCATGTTGCTTTTCATTTTAAGATACATACCAAGCCGTTACAATCTGTAAAATAAGGAAGTCTGAAATTAGATTAGATCAAAAGCACAGCCTCATGAAATTCTGTTTCCAAATACATTAAAATGATGCAAAGTTATCTTTCTTCATTGTACCTCTGCTCATTCACAGGCGTAAACAGATATAAAAACTTCCTAAGATTGCTCTCACAAAACTACAACTAGAAAAATGCAAAGCTAGGACACAAAGTTACTATTTTTATCTTGTATCAGTGACTTTACCTGTTTCTGACATGATATTTTTGATGAAATTTCTAAGAGGCTCTTAAGTGCTAGCTTCAGTGACATTATTAAATGTATAGGTGAAGTAACCCTATCTCTGAAGAACAGGAAATCATCAAGAAATAACTGGAACTGTAAGAAATAGCATTTTCCTGAGCATAGCATAATTCTTCACAGTAAAAGAAAAGTTATTTAAATTATGACATCACTAGTCAATACCAACAGAGAAAAAATGACTGAGTGTTAATAACTATGCTTTGTTTCTCTATCAAAGAAGATGATAAAACACATTAGTCACATATTATTTCCATAGTTCAGATACAAAATGTGAGGGAATTTATGGGGCAGAAAATTATGCAGTAAAATATCCTTAGAATTGTTGCTTTCTGCCTCCTGTGCTCAAATCTGGTGCCAAGTTTTAGCTTTAAAAATCAATTAGGCTTGGAAGCAGGCTCCCATTGCTGTGAGGTTGATTTCTACAAGTTTCTTTTCAAATTACTAGTGTGGCTCTTACATCTATTCCATTTAATGGTTTTGTTGTGCTGTGTTGTCATGGTCCAGGGCTACCTGGCTCCTTAATCACACTTCCAGCCTTTCTTGTAAGTTTTCTTTCCAAGCTGTGAGACCAAAATGACCTCCACCAGAAATAATTTTTCATTCTGAATTTACTCCAGGTTGCCAGAAACACAATTTCTATCAATTATTTTCCTTCCAGTGTTTCCACTTGGGTTTGGCCCCTTGTCTGTCACTGAGCTTCTGAGAGAGAGGAGGAAGAAATGGTCCTTAATTATATAAGCATACCCTTTTTCACCAGGGAGACAATTTTGGGCCAGCTGGAAATAAGAGTTTCATGTATTGATAGCTGACGAAACAGCATTTGCCTCATGGTGTCTTTAAGCAGTAGAACTGCACCAAATAAACCCAGAGAGCAGGCAGTAGACAAAACCCTTCTTCATGCCCATCCTGGAAAGCACTTGGCAGAGAGCCAACAATATGATAGGAGAAAATGGTAATATTGGAACAATGTTTGTATTTCTTTGCCAGGATTTAGGTTAAAGATTCTCTCAACAGTGTACAAAAATAGTTCTTCATTGAATTTATAAGATTCAAAATAAATGTTGAGCTGGTTTCCATATGGTCTGGTTTTGCTGTTCACAAAGACCTGGAGTCACCAAGAGCTGGGTTAGATGGCAGAGTGGAAGAGCTAGAACGACAACATTATGGTAGCATTAAAAACATCCTCTCCTACCCATGGGACTTGCTGGTTGCTGGTATCACCATAAAATGTACTCAGGAAAAGGCTGTAATTCACTGATGCTGTCGTAATTCAAGACAATATAGCAGGAAAAGTTCCCACCTCCCAAGAACTGCTATGATTACCACCTGGAAGAGGCAGCAAGGGTTGCAGTGTTGTTTTTGTGGGAAAAAACAGCAATTCTGCATGGAAGTTAAGTCTTTGGCTTTTAAGCCTATAAGTAACTTCTGCAGCTGTGGAAACAACTACAGTCCCCAAACAGTGCAGAAACAGCAATTTTTGGTTTGGTTTATTCCTTCACAATATTTGGGAGAACGCTGGAGGCCCAAGGGGACCAGAAGTTTCTTACACATTTTAAGCTATTCAGTCCCCAACTTTATTATGGTTCAAATAAGACAGAGCTATAATTGTGGCAATGACATATCAGAAATACCTTATTAGTCACCCATGAATGCTGGAATCCAATCTGTCCATTGCAGATTGCACTCCCCACTTATGGCAAGTGAATAATTGCTTCCTCTTCTGCAGTCCGATTCTCTAAGATCTGCTGAGACTTGGTCCTTTCTTGTAATTCTTCATTTCCTTCACTAAATGTCATTCAAGTGTACTACAGTAGAGCATGCATATATGTGGAAGAAGTTGTTCTCAAATTGCTATATTCACCAAGGAAAAATGTCTACCATAAAATTGCTCTGCAGGTTACTTTATTTGTAATATTTCTCCCTGGAAACATAGTGCCCCAAGACACTGAGGCAGTGGGAAGTAATGAAATGTATTTTTCATATTCTCACTTTTCATTTCAATGTATCAAGCAGCTCTTTAAACTGCTAGTCTAAATTATTATGTCTTATTTTAGAAAGTCTTTATAATAATTGTGAATAATTAGAACCCAAAGTGCTTGCTATTTGTAAATGAAAATAAATGCTTAGCCCTTCTTGCAGAAGCCATTTAAAACATTCTTTTTAAGAAGCCATCAATTTTGTTTCATACTACTGGTTTCTTTTATTTTGCTAGAAATAAATACATTCCCATAATTTCAAATTGTTAAATGCTTGAAAGTACTACTGTAGTAGGGGTGGTGTTATGCAAAAAGGTTGTATGTCTGAAAGAATGGAAATATGATTTTTCAATCTCACATTTTATTCTTTCTTATTAATGGCTGAGCAGAAAAATGAAGGCCCTGGTTTGACAATTCCATTCAACCCTTAGCCCCTACTATCTGTATACTTACAGGCATTTGTAATGTCTTGGGATGTGAGAAGTGCCAAAGCTCATAGCCAAAAGTATTAAAAAAAAAGAAAAAGATTAAGAAAGGCAATAAAATGCTGAAGCAAAAATAGCCTTTAAGAGGAAGGTCATGAGGAGACAAATTATCCATTGCTAATTACATAAATGTATGGAGATGTCAAAGAATAGGTTTACATGTGCTGTAGGCATAGCTCGCCGAATAAGCACAAACACTGTCACATCTCAAGAATACGCCGGCAGGCAAAGTTATAAAGCTTCCAGCAACATCTGCTGCACACTATTAAAATCCTAGCACTTGCTCTCTGTCCTTAGGTTCAGAGCTGTGAGTTCTGGAAGCAGGCTTTCTCACACAGAGAACCTGGAGGGCTTTTCTAACTTTTAAGTTGCCATTTCTTATGGGGCAGTTAAACAACTTACATAATGACCCAACACCTTGCTTTTATGAAGTAAAATTTTGAATATTTAGATGTTGCCAGGTGATTCTAGTGGCCTGTACTAGCACAGCACTAAACAATTCAGAGCTTCGAGCAAAAAGAAAAGCATTACATCAGAGTAGTGAGAGACCAACATACACCAAAACAGGGTGTTTGAGTGAGTCCCTTGAGTAAAGGTGTGTTGCCTAAAAAGGAAATGCTGAATCACAGAATCATAGAATGTTTTGGCTTGGAAGGGACCTTAAAGATCATGTAGTTCTAACTCCCCATGCCATGGGCAGGGACACCTTCCACTAGACCAGGTTGCTCAAAGCCCCATCCAGCCTGGCCTGGAACACTTCCAGGGATGGGGCATCCACAGCCTCTCCGGGCAACCTGTTCCAGTGCCTCCCCACCCTCACAGTGAAGAACTTCTTCCTCACATCTAATCTAAATTTACCCTCTTTCAGTTTAAAGCTATTAGTCCTTGTTTGATCACTACATGCCCTTGTAAAAAGTAACTCCCCGGCTTTCTTGTAGGCCCCCTTTAGGTACTGGAAGGCTTCTAGAAGGTCTCCCAGAGCCTTCTCTTCTCCAGGCTGAACAACCCAAACTCTCTCAGCCTGTCATCATAGGAGAGGTGCTCCAGCCCTCTGATCATCCTCGTGGCCTTCCTCTGGACTTGCTCCACCAGGTCCATGTCCTTCTTATGTTGGAGGCTATTCTCTGACATCCAGTCTCAGAGACTCTGTGATGCTGCATGAGGTATCTGTCATTCAGATTGGGCTACACCCACTCCTAGAAACCACTGCCACCACACAAGGTTACCTCCACCAGCATTTTAAAAGAAAAATGGTACTACCTACACTCCAGTGTACAATTTTTTTCTCACCATCCATATGAGGTAAATCAATGCACAAAAATGAGACAGGTCTCACTTCTGCTTTTTTCAATGTCTGGCCATAAACAGTTTGGGGATGTTTTGCTTTTAATCTTTTTTTTTAAGGTGTGCTTTTTAGCATCATTTCTGTAATTGTCACCTCTGCAAGAAAAAACAGACCATATGTATAGTAATAGGAAGCACTGTCTAAGTACTTGGTGTATATCAGATATAGCAAATGAAGAGAACACTGTGCTACACCTTATGCATCTGAACAGCGAAAATGTATCCTAAAACATATAGATAAAATCCTTATCCATTCACCAAAGTATTTTGGAATGTTTTTCATTGTTTTTTAATAGGCTTTTTCCTCACTTGTTTTTATGTTATTCCCAGTTCAAATGTTCCATTTGAAAGCAGACTCACAATATTTTAAACTGTCAGGTGAGGATTTTACTTCATTCATTTTTTTACATTAAGAGCTTAAAACCACAGATGTTCTAGCAGTTACAAATTTATCAGCTCTGGACATAACAATTAAAAATAATTGCAGCACCTTATGTCATTTATTATTATGTTTATACTTTTAAAAAACTCACAACTTTCCTTAGATTAATAAGTCTCTATTATAATGAAAAATCACCTATATTTCTTTTTATATTAATATAATTATATTTATTTTGAAAGGAATGTTTTTCTGAGGCATAAAGAAATACAATATAAAGTTATAGAAAGGTTTGTAAGCTTTAATTCTAAACTCTTTCTATCATTATAAGACTAATGTTACTCACTATATACCCAAACTGAAGGCATATTGTAGGAAGCTTCTGGTTTTCACAAATCCAACTGCTAGTTGCATCTCAGTTTAGCCAGTTTTACATGGGCAGGGAAATTGATGCTGACAACCAGATATTAGTAAGACGGAGTGAATATTTGCCAAACTGTCAGGGACCTTTAGGCCTTTTAGTCTTGAATTCATTAACCAAATAACAACTGCTCATTCTTTTATCATATTGATTATGGCTTAAATATCTACAAAGATTTAAATGATCAGTTATCAAAATGTCTTTTCACTAAAACAATTCTGTGGTATATCTTGCAAATTTTATGGAAATAGGGTGCTTGGTGCTTAACTAGTACTGGTTTTAGCTACTTATCAGTCAAGCTGAGTAATGTAACTGCGACCTCTCTTTACAGTTGTCCTGGTTTCAGCTGGGATAGAGTTAATTGTCTGTCTAGTAGCTGGTATGGTGCTATGTTTTGAGTTCAGTATGAGAAGAATGTTGATAACACTCTGATGTTTTCAGTTGC
>JANZLQ010000056.1:3695241-3720138 GCA_026212715.1 Elanus axillaris | reverse complement strand
TCCAATCCTTTTATTATTACTGCTGTCATTTTATTAGTGTTATCATTATCATTATTACTTTCTTCTTTTCTGTTCTACTAAACCATTCTTATCTCAACCTATGAGTTTTCCTTCTTTTCCCAATTTTCTCCCCCATCCCACCAGGTGCAGGGGGAGGAGTGAGCGGCTGCTAGTGTTTAATTACTGGCTGGGGTTAAAACAGGACAGACAGCATGGCCTTTTTCAAGACATTTTCTTTCTCTGCCCCTCTCACAAAGTCATTAACAATTAGGTCTTCTTCTGGTCTTTTAATGTGGGGTTGAATAACTTAGTTGCAGAAGTACATGGAGTCCATCTCATTTGAGGAAAGCTGGTATATTGTCCCAGTTTACACTGTTACGAGTTGATATCCCTAAATCTTTTCCTTGTTTATGAAAAATGTCAGCATTTCTACAGGAGAGGAACAAGGTAACTAACACAAGTATTAGTTGATTTAACAGTAAATGGAGCTTGCAATCAGTAATGGGTGACGTATTTCAGGAGCTCCCTTACACTTTCAATGAGGTGTAACGTTAGATAGTATTATAGTACTCAAAAAATGACACCAGTAATTGTAAGATTAATTGGAAACTTGAGTTCTCTTATCACTTCTGAACGGAAAACATCCCATTTGCCTCACCAGTCTTTGATCACATTCTCAGATCATATAGCATGTCTGTGTTTGCAGAGACTAATAGGACAATATAAAAGCAAGTAAAAGTACATATTTTGAGTAGTTTCTTTGGTGCTTCTGACACTTATGAAACAAAGAAATGAGCATTGATAATCATGTCATTTCAAAGAGAAATAGCCAGTTTTTTTCTCACATATTACTCACCTCAATTAATCTGAAGAGTAGTGCAGTATGCAGTGATTCCTTTCCATTTAAAGTAATTTAAAGGTTTAAATAACTAAAGGCTCAGAAACTACACATATAAATCCATGAATCATTATAGCATGTAAAATACCACTTTCTTTGAAATCACTGTTTTCATTAAAAGTAAGGTATAAGCCACTTACTGAATGCTATGGGTATGAAAAAAATGTAAACTGTGCTAATGGGATATATCTGATTAATGAAAACTAGTTGAATGTAGAGTAATAGCTCTGAGACTGTTAAGTGGCTGTGCATGTCAGTGAAATACAAGGTCTGACACCCTTTTAAATCTCCAAAGGTAAAAAAAGAAAGGATTAGGGAGATTTGTAGAACACAGGAGTATGTTTTGGTGAACTCATTTGGGATATTTTTTCCTCCATTGTGTAGCAAGTGTGCACAGGAGTGTCCTAAACTCAAACGGACCAAGAAAATTGCCTAATGTGTTCTGAATGTCAGTACCAGTATTCCCTCTGGGCCGCTACATGTAATATTGCCCCCAAATGACATCCCAGCTGGAACCTCTAAGACTGAAGTAAATGCTAGTTCTGTTCGCAAAGAGTGTGCCAGTCTTGTCCACATTTTGAGGTCTATGCTCCTCTAAAGTGGCCTTATACTGAGAATATATTTGGTATGTAGTCATATGGACAAACTGAAGGTTTGTAGATGAGTTCACCAGGGTGAATGCTTTCATCCAGCTATTTGCATCTTCTTTGAAGGAACAGATACTGTTTCCACTTTCTTACCATCAGAACCAAAATTACTGTGTCCACATGGTACGACAGAATACAGGCCCATCAGCATGCAATGTCCATGTCCATCTGCAACATATTTGGTATCTGTTTTCCTCAGCTAAAGCAGTAAGGCCAGTCAGGGCTACATTACTAAGCAGGTAACTCAGTGGGCAATGTTTATTGTTTGTGGGCAATTTAGAGGAGGACAAGAGCTTCTCCAACATCAGATACACTTTGTAATTATGTATTCTAAGACATATATGCAGAACACCAGGTACACAACATATCAAGTTAATGATAGTCTTTCAAGGCAAGAAGAGCTGGATCTGTTGCTTTCCTGGAAGTTGGAGTGTCATATTGTTTGATGACCTTATCACCAAGTACTTGGATATCATCTAATAGCTAGTTCAGATGGTGAATGAGGGACATTTGTGTGGATATTGCAATGACTGGCAACTCTTTATTAGTACCCAGAGGAAACAGACATGATGAAGATGGTAACATGAACCCTAGAAGAAACCACAATCCATATTTCTCAAGCAAGGCTATACTCCATTACTGCAATCACAATTGTATGAGAAGAGACTAAAAGGTAAGGTAGCTTGTCAGAGCAAAGCAATGAAAATGAAATATAATTTAAAACCAAAATTCAAGAAGCTTATTTGGCCCAAAGTAATTTGGTCCCAGATGTTCTTTCTCTTTGGAACCAAGAATGGAAAAAGTCACTGAAATTCATGAACAACAATCCTCAGCTATCACACACTGAAACTCATGCTAAGGAACTAGACAAGGAGCTAAAATCCACTTTTTTGCTTAGTTTTTTATTTTGCTATCCAGGCTACAATGATCAACAATTGCCTCACATCAATATGCAAAGAGCTATTAGAAGGGCAACACAAGTCATCTGACAGAGTTTGTAGCCTTGCAGATTTTTTTTATCCTTTCTATAAAGAGCGCTGGAAAACACTTTCCATTAGCTTGTATTGTCTTTTGTGTCAAACAGATGATTTAGATTATTCTATTCTCCTTATAAACGTTGTTTCCCCTGTTTTCTTTAATAGTGTTACATTAAGAATGAATTTAGTTTAGTGATTTTTTCTAACTATAATCTAATCAATAACACTGCATGTAAGGCATTATGTGGGTGTTGCATTTTGGTACCCCTCTGTTTACAATACAGCTTCAACTATTTGCCTTTCAGAATGAATATAGTAATGTTTAGTGGCTGATATACCTCTTCCTTATAATTTGTATTTGGGAAGAAAACATTAGTTGAGAATATACTTTTATCTCTGATGGAAGGAAATATCCTTAGGTGTTTTGGGCCTTACTCAGTTAAGTTAGATATTCATTGCCTGTGTTGTTGTGACACATCCCCGGTGAAGGATGAGCAGAGTAAGTGTCAGTAGTATTCAAGTCATGGTAGTGCATACAAGTTACATCCTGTATTAGAGCTCCATTCTGTTCTGGGCTGTAGAAAACATATGTGGTAGTATCTCTCTCATGAAGTGTTTTCAGACAGCCAGCTGAGAAAAGAGGGATGTATCATTATACTTGATACTCAGATCATACTTATGCTGAGCAAAGAATCCGGCACAGATCCTTCCCTTATCACTAGCAGAACTGGCTCCTAACTAAGCTGTTAGGGTCAGGAGAGGTGAAGTTAATTAGCATTCATTGATGTGCCTCTTTTGCTTTTGGGATCTTAGCAGTCGACACTCATCCCTCTCCTGCTGAGCCTAGAGCTGGGTGATTTGGGCTGGCCGAGGTCTCTCAGGTCCTCAGGTATTTGGGGAGGCTGAGAAACATGAGTGGATTCAAGGGACAGACAACTCAGATCTGGTTGAAGCTTGTCTTACACAGTCTACTGGTTGATGTCACCTCTTCTGTTGGGTTTTTCATGGAGGCACAACATACTATTCCCAGTAAGTTATTAAAGAGAAACTTTTTATTTCCACTTCTGCTAACTTTCACAAAGTTATGCACCTATTCTATGTGTAACGCTTATGCTCTATAGCTCAGACACAAGAGTCTTAACAAAACCACCATCACATAGCTCAGAAGAAAGATGAGTTAAGCAGAATTGACAGATAAACAACAGATTGAACCTTAAATGTTGTAAATGTAGACCACAAATGGTATCAGCCCAGGTATGCTTGAATCACTAACACAAACTAAGCTTGCAGCCAGATTTTCCTTTTTTCTGTCAGGGTGTGTGTGTGTGAAAGAGACTCCCAAACCCTCAAACTCTCTAGTGCCTGTAGAGCACTACAGCTATTGGCAATTTACCCTTGGAAAAGGAGCTGTCAAGTAAATGCCTTCCTATTCACATCATGTGGTACACACAGATCCTGAGCTGACCCATGCCTCATGACTGAGCAGACAGGTCTCTTCCCTGAAACCAAAGTCGATTAAAAACTGTTTTTGTAGTACTGACAACCTGATGAGACTAAAATAAAATCTCCTAGAGCCTCTGGTAATGAAAAATTATCTACATGAAAGGAAGAAAGAATACAAAAAGGATTTCAGACTCCTATTTATTATCTTTAAAATTGCAAAAAGGTTTTTCTCCAGCAAGTAATCCTTTCTTTTTTTTTGCTTTCATTAAGCATACTTTGATTGACTATGACCTGCTCTACCACAGTGGACCAGATTGCATCAGATCAGCTACTTCTGAAGAAGAAAACAAGCCTTGTTACTGGAGTGTGGAACAGAAGAGAATCAAAGTGAAATTAGGTTAAAGTGTTATTCACCTGATTTAATCAAGTGCTAACAGAAGACTGACAGTGTCAAATATCCTCTTCTATCTCTGACTTTTTTAGGTTATCATCTTGGGAAAGAGAACTGGAAATGTCCGTATCTTCTGTGTAGCAAATATTCAGACACATTAAGTGCTAGTATCTGCATAGAAAGGTAAGATATTTCTTCTCTCTTGCTCATGCTTTGGCCAGGACACAGCTATTTAGATTTATGACATTCCATTGTCCTTGGCCTAGCAGGGATATGGTACAAGCCTGGCTGGTAAAAGTTACAGAGTCAGATAGTTGTTCCATAATTGTAACAGTTTCTTAATAACTTCACTGCATCAAGCTGTGAACAAAGCATCAGCCAGTTTCTTATAAACATCACCCTCCTTACATTTGTAACTCTCTGCTCTAGTTTTTCATTTCTATGTTTTAATCTTTTATTCTGAGGTCCACTTCAACATGGAAGAGTTAACTGAATTTACATATTCGCATATCAGCACATTTACATTTCAAATTATTGATAATTTGTGAGTAAAAGAGGTAGGCTTTCTCCTCCTAAAAAAGTGAAAGGACCATGGTTGCTGAAAAGTATAATGAACTTCACAAGGAGAAAAAAAAAAAAAACAAAAGAAAAAAAACCCCACCTCCTTCTAATCCCTGTCTGTTCATACAGTTCCTCTCCGACTTGTAATAGCAGTGCTGGAGGAGATGGAAATAAGTGTATTTCTCCTTTCAGTGACCAGATGTGGTTTATTCAAAATAGTTGTACAATAAAAATGTGGGAGCAAGTTGCTTGCAATTTTAAAAGAAACAAAACGGGCACATTTTTAAGAACACAGGAAACCTTCATAGGCTTTTCCACCATCTGTAAAGATCAGGCATGAACCTGTGTGCTCTGTGGCAGAGGTAGGGGAGGTAGAAACCACATTGTGGTTCCCAAGGCCAGCACACCTCAGGGTTACAAATATAAGATAAGAGCTGAGAGTAAAAAGGCAATTTGAATTTTAGTGAGTACTCTGGCACAGGAGGCTAAACGAGAGATAGTGGAAAGCACAATCAATTTGTTTTTCAGGAAATATCCAGTCTCCATAAATTGATTCATGGCATGAAGCTGCCAGCAGCCAGCACATGAATTCATGCAGGAAGTCAGAAACATGCTGAGAATGTGTGAAACATGGAAGTTTCAACTACTGGGGGGAAATTCCTCTTGAGCTAGAAAAGCCTTATAAATTTGTTCCAGAAAAAAAAATTTGCTGAGAGATACACTGAATAAGAGTTTAAATTTACTGAACAAAGGCACCCAGAGGCACCTATCTGGCAACATCTGGTCCAGTTCTGAAGGAAGGAAAGACCGTGTTTTCATAGCTGAGTATGTTATAACATGGGTATGTTATTTTGCTTTGTGGTCAACGCAACTGATGTTAGGCAGTGGGCTGTGATTCAGAATAAAAGCCTTTAGTTTTAGAAAAAGGATTCTGAACACTGCAGAGATCATTTCCAGCCATACTCTCACTGTCTTTACAAATCTGATGCCTTTGAAGATTGAAAACCTTGGGGTTTGTAGATTAAAAAAAATGCAGATGACAAATAGAAATCTCATTAAACTAGTATGGGCAATACAGTAAATAAAGTTTAACAAGTAAAGAAAAAAATCCATCTGGTAAAAAAAAAACAACAATGAAATAGTCAAAATTGAGGAAATAAAGTACCTTTGACTAGTTCTGCAATTCCATGTGCCATATCACCTTCCATTTTATTTAAAAAAATAACATGTAAATACACAAAATATCTTTTACATAATCAGTGTAAGTCACTGTAACACGCCTTATTTATCATTTTCTCTAGAAGGCAGGAAATGTTAGCTCATTATCTCAAAAGTTATTCCACACTGAATCCCACAATAAGTAACTCTAAATTTGAAACCTTTATTACTTTAAAGAGTCTTTTGTACATTTCTCACTAAGGAAAAATGAATACATTTATTGCTTTAAAACAAATGTCTTTGAGGTATATATGACTAGAATTAGAAGAATATGTCAAAAATTGTGAAATGTCACTTATTCAGACTTTTGTATAACCAAATACCTTATTAAAAGAGCGTTTAAAAAACTCTCTTTATAGAAAATCTCAGGCAAAACTGTTTTTAAAAGCAAGTTAGAAATGGAAAGGATATAATTTTTTATACAATATAAAGTGGGAGGACTTTTTTGTTATTATCATCATAAAATCCTTTCGAAGCAACAACTTCTCAAGAAAGTAGGAGACATGAAGAAATGTGAATAGGTAAAGTTTTCTTGTTACAGAAACTAGGCTCTTAGTCAAATAGTTGAGGCACAAGAAGCCCTTGAAATTCAAACAGTATTCTGTTCTCCCCATATTAGCAACAATTATGTAGAAGAGAACTGTTGCTGGCTGTGCAGGTTTTTTTCCCTTAAATGCTGAGAATTTTAATCTGAAAATTTATCACACTGATATAATAAAACTTATTGGTTGTTTACAGCAGACAGTTCTTCGTTAAGTGCAGTTAGCCTAGTCCCATTCAAAAAGAAAATTCTGGAGGGACTCCGGGCAGTTTTGGAAGCTTGCTGCAGATGTTGCAGTGCTGCCGCTTGCCTGCAGTGCTGGCACAGCAAGGACTGCCAGCTAGCCGAGGTGCTCCACGCAAAGCAATCATTTCTCTTCAGGGGTTTAGAAGCCAGGCTCTTTTTCAAGCTCCTCTTCCTTTCTGAACCATCATCAATTCACTGCCTTGTTTCTAAATAGGCACCACCAGCTTATGCATCCAGATACACAGTTGCAGATGGTTCAGAGACCAATCTGTAATCTAATGTAGGAAAGCTGAGCTGATTTAATAATGACCACTATGAAATATCAGTACAACCCACATTGAGTGGATTAAGGAATGGCCAACTGCCAGCCCTCAAAAGCATCTGTCAGTGAGGAAACTGCCACAGAACAAGGATATTTTTTTCAACACATCACTTACTTACCAATACAAAAAAATTACTCCTCATAATATTTGTTAATGTCTTAAACTGAAACCCTCACCTGAAGAAGGTCTAAGGTAGAACTGAAGTACTAAGTCCCAAATTACAATACAAAACCCTAATCTTGCTGGAGCGGAAGAACATCTGACCTTGGAGCTTTCCAAGTGACATTTTAACTTCAAAGCTTCCAAGATGTGAAAGGTCTACCCTTTTCCAAAATGGTGCCTTTCTAACTACCCTGATATCTACTTTCTACTTCAGACTACTCAAGGTCTAGAAATCAGCACAGCTAAGACACAGTAGTTACAAAAGGCCACTCACAAAATGTAGTTATTGCTACCCACCCTATGCAAAACTGATTAAAAACTGTTTAATGCTATATGCCAGAGCTGCTTACACCAAACTTAAAAAAAATGAACTTTAATTATTTGGTATGACAAATACTGAGAGATTTGTCTGATATAAGTCTATCTCAATGATTACTTGTAGCGTGACAAATTATAGGTTTACTTTAAGTAAGGTGATGTTTTAGCAGCACATGCTGTTTTTTTATTGTTGATAGCTATGGAATTCTGTTTCACTTGTTGTCCTAATTGCAATCAAGGAAATGTGACTTCTCATGCTATTTGCATTTTCTTTTAGTTCCAAAAATCTCTCTCTATCAGTAAAATGTCGTAAACTAACTCTACATAATCCTATGGTAGTGAGGCCTCAGATATATCTAATTTGTTTTCAGAGAAAATTTCCTTTCTGTTACCCCTCACCCAGGACAAAAGACATCACACACAAACTAATTAACTGTGGGTATATTTTGCTGTCTATTACACCACTGACTTTCAGAAATGGATGTTTGGTTTCATATAATGACTATACAGGTTTTTATCTTACGCTTATACTGAAGTTTTATCTGAAGAGTCTGAATGTAAGCCATTAACAGAACACATTCTTTGTAAAAGTATTTTCTTTTTCAATAAGCCTTTATTGTCCCAATTTTTATTTTTATGTCTGGTATCTCCCTTAAATAAGGAAAGGCTAATCAGTTATTGATATGTCTTTGTGCCTTTCCTAGAAAAGAACAGATGTATATATAATATTTAATTTTTATTCCAAAAACTGTGAGGTTCTTCACCCAGCATGCAATAGAGACTTCCAAACTTTTATTTACTGCCTATCATTAGTCTAAAGATCATAGGCACTTGCGAGTTTCCTCAGAAATTCTGAAACTGCAGTTAATAAATCTTGCAGCTTTCCAAGCTTTTAAGTACAATTTTGTTCTGATGAGTAAAATTAAACAAAACCACCCAAAATCAGGCTTAGAAGCAACCTTTACCTTTTCAGCTGAAGAAATGAAGGCAGTATTATCACTTAAGGCAGGGAGGAAAAAAAACCCCAACACTTCAGTGAAGAAATCAGAGACAAGAAATGTGTATAACTTTCTAATAGCCATTAACAGTGATGCCGTTGGGCTAATAGCACACACAGTTGTCTGTGCCAGAAACATCTTTCAGGCGCTAACTTTCAAGTAAAGCACAATGATTATTAAACATTTCACAAATACTTCCCTTCGAGATTTTCCACTCTGTCAAGGAATATCTATAAATCCTATCAGAAGAGTTGAATGCACTTTATATTGCGTATATGGTAAGTTTTTACTGGATGAGTGAATGATTACGATGTCTGTCTTCAGATTCTATATAATGCCCTTTGCACATTTCTCATTAAGTCAAGAGACAAACAGAGGGGCTCATAAAGTCAGTAGCAGTCATCAAAGTCTTCACAGAGCACCAGGGACTTCCTGCCCTTCCCCAGGGAAATGGCTGCCTCAGGTGACAGAACTTCACAGCAAGAAGCAGTGGAGGGTATATAAAGGCCTACTCACATTTTTAGCATTTTCCTGACTGAGCAGACTCTGCTTATTATTTTGAGCCCTCTGCTTATGTAAGACTGCACTTCCACAGACAGTGGAGCAAATGTAACAGCTCGCTGCTGCCAAAAGGAAGAGGTTTCACTCCCTCCTTCCTCCTCCCTATTTCTCCTTTTCCTTCCTTCCTCCTTCCCTGCCTCCCCTCTCCTCCTCCTCACCCTACTGCTGAAGCATGTCCTGCTGCCTCCCTTATCCTGCCTCTAGAGCACTTTGAAATCCTTCACCGTCTCAATTTGCTTCCCTAACCTGGCAGAAAACTACCTGGGTTTTGCAGTGTGTTGTATGTCCTCTGTTTTAATGAGTTACATGGACACAGAAATTCAGTAGGTTGTTAGAGCGGGCACAAAATAAACTGTGGGATCACACAGTCAGGAGTAGGGAAGGGGTATAGGCAACGGGAGCAGGACCTTTTCTTTCTGGCAAGAGTATGATGTGACACCAGCCCAAAAGATTTTCAGGCACGTAAAAGCTGGGCTCAGAGCTGCTGCCCCAGCAGGGAACAGGCTTCTTGTGGGTACTGTGTCATGAAATCTCAGTCTTGCATACTGTAGGGTGTGAAAAACAGCACAAAGTGCTTAAACTGCCTCCTTCATCTTGTTTCATAAAATCACAACCTAAGGGTTATTTTATAACACTGTAAACATGGTTGTAATTCAATCAGATGAGAGTGAGCTATATGGGTAACGTCACTGAAATACATGCTCTAGATAATCTCTTTCAGCACTCCTGTTATCTCTTCAAAACCTGGTAGGTATCTCAGAGATATTGAAGAGAAACAGGAATAGTACACAAATGCCTAATGACCATGAAGTAGTATGGTGCTGTAGTAGTATGATTATAACAGTGTAAGGATATTACTTACATGGGACTGTAAGAAGAGAAAATGTTTGTCCTTAGATCAACTACTGCTGCTGAAATAATACAATCCCTTTTTAAGGTGTCACCCAGAATACCTTGAAAGGGGAACAGCAGGTATCCACCATCAATATTTGTGTTCAGCTAGAGAGAATAAACCCATCTATTTCCCCTGTGTTGCAAAGGTAAGTCAGAAATATTTTGTAATTCACTGTGTTAAAAACAGCACAGATAGCAAAACTTTGAGCAAGTTCTTATGTGGCCAGGATCTTGCAAGTAGGTCACAGTTTAACACCACTAATGTAATCTCTGTTCTGTGCCTGAGGCTAGACTCTGTTGATTTAATGTCTTGTTCAAACTTGATGCTTACTGCTTACTAGTGGGGAACTGGAAGCCTGAGATGGGACCAGAGCTAAAAGGCTTTTGGCATCTTGTACTAGTTTGTTCAGAATTCATTGAAGAAACCTACTTTCTAATCAGATTCCTTCTAATATGAAATGGCAAATTTTGTCATTTAGTGCCAGAAAGAGCATGGATTTGTTTCAAAAGCTTTAACAAATATTTGTCAAGAATTCTTATCTTGCAGTAAATTGTAGAGACAAGGAGAGCAATAAAATAGGTGTTTATTTTGCACCTGGTTCAATATGCGATGAGATAGTTTCATAGTTCACTTAGACTTGTGAGCAATTGGTGTTTAGTTTTGGTGGCTGATCAGTGCTATTTATGCAAAAGAGGTCTGCTGTATGTGATTTTGCCTTTCTTTCTGGCAAAGTGTAGAAAAAAATCTAATCCTGTAAATCGCATTTGTCATTAATAGTAGTGGGATTATTCTGACCAGACATCAGAATTTGCAATTCTTCTCCAAATCCTAGTTCTGTTTTGGACCTGGTTTTGGGAATAGGATGTCTGTAGCCATTAGTGATAATGAACTACAGATAACTCTGTGGTTATTTCTAACTGACAAGTGTTTCATTGATCCATTTGGATACACAGCATATCAGATTCTATGACACACAAGCTAAATAAGGATAGAGGTGAGAGGCTCTCAGCTTCAGAGCAGGGACACCCAAAGCTCTGAAATATTGTCTGTAATGCTGTTGATATTAAGGCCTGTACTTTAATCACATAGGCTGTGAATATGGCTCTCCAGGCTATGCTCCAGGAAAGTACAGCCAAGTCCCAATCTAGGAATAGTGAGCATTTGTCAATCTAAAATATTTCTGCAAAGCTTTTTTTTTTCTTTTTTGGTCTTGTTTCACAAGAGCATCTAAGAAAAAGAAAAGTTCACAGAGGATGTATATAAACACAGATGACAGTGTGTGCATTGTCTAAACTCCAGTTACAACGAAGACCTACTCAATACCTCACTAGTGAAAAAAAAACCCAGTATTTACTTCAGGGTAAACAAAGCTATTCTCTTGACTGTCTCGTCTAGATCTCTGTCTCTTACCAAGAGAGTGTAGACACTTACAGGTAGATAGCTAAACTCAGGTGTTTTAATCCTCTCCCTCCTGATTTAACCTCATGAAACAGAGAGGAAACAACTATAAAGAAATGTTGATGGTACAAAACTACTGCAAGCCAGTTTAATGTCTCCGAGTCAAGCTGCCATGAACAGCAATAAAACTGCAGACCCCATGGCTGCCCAGTACAGCACACCTCATCCATAGCCCTACCCTGGAGGGACTGAGCAAGCTGAGGAAGCAGTTTCCTTTTCCTTCCTATACTCCGTTGAAGCTGCCAAATCCAGCCCAACAGTGAGGTGCCTCTATGATTCAGACAATTTTCAACAAAAAGGACCAGGATTTATTATGCTTGTTTGGTCATTGTTATCTTAAAAAATTGAAGAAACAATGAACCACATCCAGCCCTGGCATGAGTAAGTACAGCCTGCAGAAAAATAACTACTAACCTTCTCCCTACAATTCAGTATGCATCCGTTCATCAGTAGGCTTTGTCGTGTAGCCAGTTTGGAGCTCATGGACTAGCGTTACAGTCCAAACCAATTTTGATTAGTTGTTTGCCTTTTTTTTTTTTTTTTCAAATCAGTTGCTATGAGACAATATGAAATAATTTACTGAAGTCCCAGTGTTATACACATATTGTGGAAATACCCCAGCCACTAATCCTACAAACTTATTTAAAATTGTAATAGAAATGAAAAATCAACAAAAACACAGATTGCATAGAAAGCTTTTTTTTTTTTTGCAATCAAATACTCCTGAAAATTCAGTAGTTGGATTTTATTTTTAACACTTTTCCACTATTGGAACCTGAATAGAATGAAAACCTATAAAATGTAATAACCAGGACCATTCTTTCTTGTCTCTATAAAGAGAAATATCTTTCTTGCTCTTGTGTCTGTGCATAAATTCATAGTTTTCTGTGAATTTCCAAAAAAAGAAACTCCATTAGTTCAGTAATATCTCTCCTTTTTCTATAAAACCTGGATATTAACATTCTCTGGGAATATTAAACTAACAAGAATTAGAACAAATTAATGTATAAAAGGAAATGTTTATTCTCTGACTTTGCAGTGTTCATATAATACATTTTCTTTTCAGAAACTATGGCTTTTTAGTCATCCATTTTTCTGCTCCAATCTGAATCTAAAACTATTGCTTCCCCTCACCCCAAAAGGTTTGACAGTAATCACTGTTGCCAGTCTCAGAGTTGGCTTCTGCAATTTTGTCCTTGATTTCCCTGTAAGAGGACTAGCACCCTTAGATGTCTGTATATAAGTTTGGTTCAGTATATCACTTCTTAAATTAATTTACAAGTGTTAGAAACAAGAGTAGAATTTTCTTGTATCTATCTCCATTATTGATTTGTCTCCTTTCTGATTCACCTTTCTCTATATTTACAAAAATTTTATGTATACATTGCTAAAGGAACATCTCTGCCTCTGTTAAACACAAGCTTTTTGTTGGTGTTAATCATGTATTCTCTAGTAACACTTGTAATTTCACATATTAGATTAACATACACACTTTACCCAGGAGATGAGCAAAATCATCACAGATCTAAGCCTTGGTTATCCTTCAGCCAAGGACAGAGAATGCACTCATTAATCAAAAACTGTTGAATTACTTACAGCATAATTCCTTGTGTAGGTTTCGTATTAGTAGCCATTATATTTATTCTGTTAAACCAATGACTTTGGCAGATGGGCTGTTTACAGGTACATCATGAAGGTGAAGAGGTAGCAAAAAAGGTCTTAACTATGGTAGCAAAAACTTTGTGGGAAGACAGGATTTTCCACCATTCTATAGATGAAATGAAAGCTGAGTTTCCCTTGGAGAATTTAAAGAAAGCATCTCAAATCTGTATTTGTAGATTAGCATGTCAGAATCATTTACTAGATTAAGTGTTTCTTTATTGTGTTTTTTGAGTGTAGACTGTTGTTAGTTTCCTATCATCTCCTTTAAATACAACAATGTTAAATTTATGCTTATCAATTAAAAAAAAAAATTAAAAAAGCAAACAGTTAAATTCTCTGCAGTGTTAATTTGCATCTATCTGTCCAGACATGGTTCAAGAATAAGCTCAGAAGTGAAAACAGAGTGTTTCAGAAACTATAAGGGCCTATGGGCTGAACTTCAGCTTCCTGGGCCTTCAGACAGAACCCACAATGGTGCCTGAAAGATCCAGATTCAGGGGGTGGATTAAGAGTAATGGTCTGCAAGTTAGCTAGTAGCAAGTGCTGAGGGGAGGGGAGGATACATAAAATCTTGTGCCTTTTTTTTTTTTTCAGTAGCTACATGGCTGAAGGATCCATTAACTCTGCCCAGAAGCATTTTTTCAAGTATCTGGAGGAAGAAACACTCAGTTTTACATATCTAGATTGATCATATGAGCTTCATGCCCTGCACGTTTACTCACAACAGTAATATGGTACCACTTATTGCACACATATAAATGCATAAATACAAATACACAGCCATGTGTTAAATAAAAGTTCTTAAATAAAGCTGAGGTGTCCTGGAAAGTAAGAAAACAATTAGTACAGTGCACCATAATACTAACCTTGGGAATGCTTGGGATTTTAACTATGTCTTTCCTTTAGATTACACACTGAAGGATTCTGGTTTATTTTTTAATGTTTTTGAAAATGTAAGCTGGAAAAATCAGACTTTTACTGGTGTGGAAGCCCACAATTGCATATGGTGGCCATTAAAAGCACCTCACTTTGTTGTCACAGATGTCAGTTGTCCCTTCCTGGAACATAGATTGGGTCCCAGTAGCATATTTATTCCTCACATATACCTACCATACCAAGGATCAATGTATTTCATGAATAAGTAATGATTAAATGCAGTCCCCGAAAACTGAACATCAGAAATGCACATTTCATTAATCTTTTAATAAACTGGTATTTTGGAAATAGTTGTGCTACAAGGCATTGCAGACATACATAATGATTGTTGAATATTATATGATATAATACATAAAAAGAATCTATATAATTTAAACCCTATTGATAACTGAGTTATGTTAAGAACAAATCCATGAACAGTAATCATCTTGCATTTATCTATTAGTCTGTCCATGTATTTCTGTGGCACCCAGATTGCCTTTGATTTCATTGCACATTTCTCATTCATGAAGGAGTACAATCTTATTAAAAATTAATTTAGAAGCATATTTAAAATTTAAACATGTTTATGAATTAGAGCTGCAATGATACAAAACTTAGAGAAAAGTTTTGCTAAGATATAAAAACCAGTTGAATGTGAAGATCTCCACTTCTACCTGTTCAGCTGTATTTCTGGTGACATTATCAGCAGACTAGCAGATCTCTTGGACTGAACAAATTAATGTGTTACTGTTGCTCCTGCTGTGTTTGTCATGAACCATCTGTGCAGCAAAGAATGACTTCTTGTCACACTCCTCAAAACTTCAGGATTAGCTGGTATTCTAAAAGTCATTTCTTTGGTATTAGTACAAATAGATAAGGAAAAAAAACCCAAACCTACCTAGTTCCCTCTCCCAGTGGGCTTTTATCTTTTCTCCACCAGAAACCAGAACACTGAACGTCAGCCAGAATGATGTCAAATTAACCTGAAGAACTTCCAGTTCTTTGTCATCCTGTGAAAAGATGGTTTTCAAGTTTAGTTTGATTTGGTAAGAACAGCCCACAAGAACAGAAGGGGTTGGTTGTGCCAAGTTATTTCATTTATGATTAGCTTGAAAACAGCTGCCTAGACAAACGCAAGTTTTGTTTTTGTATTTATATTACCTGATATATAGGTTTTTACATAACATGACTTACATAGAGTGCCAAGCAGAATGAACAAACACAGATTTTTACTAGTTGAAACCAATGCTGAAATTTTAAATGACAACAGAGATGATATATAAACTTAACTGAGATGTATATTCCTTCAAGAATCTCAGTGTCATATGTGAATTTTAGGTTTGCTTACACCAGCAGCATAGCACAAAGGACAGAGGAGCAAGAGCTGTTATCCTGGTGATGATTTTTCAGATTAAATGGTTTCTTCTAAGGAAAAAACGTAAGAGTTAATGTCATTCCAAACTGGAGCTTTGGGGTTAGATTTTGTCATTCTGTGCACATTAAGAATTAAATTAACTCATGAGATGCCTTCTGTGGGTCTACACGTGCCCCCTTTACAACACATGTTCAAAAGCATTCAAGCAAAATGATTATATGAAATCTGCATGATAATTATGTAAATGCAGATGCTGTGAGATTTTTGTTGCTTTCCATGGCAGGCTAGAATACAGAAAGAATGACCTCTTGGTTGGTTTTTTTTATGTAATTTTGATTCTTACCCCTTCCAAAAATTGTGAGATTAAAGATTTGGAGAGAGTGGGAAAGTGAGAACAAAACCATCAGAACAGTCTTATACTGGAATACTCAACCTAGAACTCTCTGAAATAGCAAATAATATATCAAGATCTTAGGAAAATAAAAAAAATCAATTTTAGCTTCTTATAAGAATAGTGGGGACACCAGCAGGCAACATATTCTAGTGATTAGAGCAGAATCTTCTCTGGTTTAATCATGCTTTTTTTCCCTAAAAAAGTGTAACTGTTTCTTATGAAGGGTGGAACCTACACCACGGTGGCATATATTGGCTTAATTTAATGACAACATATTTTTAAATGTTCTTCTAAATATTTCCAAATGAGAAATATCACAAAGTGAGGTTTTTCTCCCCAATGTCTTCCTACAACTGTCTTTTTTTTTTTTTTTTCTTAAGCTAGAGACAGTCTGTCCTGACCATAATGATCTCAGGTGACACCATGCCAAATCCTTTCACATTGTATCTAAGGTGACATGACAGTACATTACACAGTGAAGTAAAAGTTACCACCATTGTGACCTGATTAAACTGAAAAAGAATGTTTGAGCTTTTATATTATAGATTTTTTATTTTTTTTTTACTTTTAGCCTTCTTCTAGAAAAAAGTGCAATACTTTGCTACCCACAGAATAATAGGTTGGCAAAGTATTCTCTAGAATTTTTCCATAAACCCAACAGACAAAGATATAAAAACATACTTTGTGGGCGGTTTGATGTTCAAGACTTCTATAACAGGATTTAAATGCATTGTAAAGTAGAAGCATTTATACTTCAATTTTTGCATAAATTGATTGTGACTAGGAAAAGAAGCGACTTTGTTTTAAACCGTAAAGCTCTAACTGTGTATTTCAATCTAATGATGTGGACTTTTTTCAAAACCAACTCAAATCAGTTGAAGGCTGAGCCCTTGAAACACTGCCCACCTCAGTGAGCCTACAAGCTTTAGTGGGGTCATTTGAATAAGGTGATCATTTCAGGGTGAACAGTGGTTAAAGGACCAGGCCTTCACATATATGCAATAAAGCTGAAGCACACAAACATTAGAAAAGCTACAGAATAATTTTGTCTTCCTAATATACATGATTATAAAACCTTTTTATGTTATCTGAAAAAATCAACTTTATCTATACAATTGAACCAGAAAATATATCTAGAACATTTTTTTTCTGACCTCATTCATACTGATTTCACTCCAATGTAATTTCATGTACTTTAATTGTATTACTTTTGGTTTTCCTTATTGTAGACAGTCAGACCTAAACCCTTATTATCCCTCAAAATAAATTGCTCATTATTTTAACAGCTTCCTGCAGTCAGAGCTTCTCAGCATGTATCACATTTCTATTTCTTAAGTTAGAAATGTAAAGCAGTTGGAGGTCTAGCTGATTTAATGTCCAGATTTGCTCAGATGAAGTAAAGATGATCTTATGCTTCTCTGTTGACTGATGAGATATGGTCTTTTAGCTTGTTCAACTATATTTAGAAGGACTTATTAGGCAACATTACTGAGAAGAGAAACACAAACTGAGGCAAAGACTTGAACAAGGTAATTGAAGTTTAAAAAAATCCCGGCAACCTCCCTTGCCAAACCAGATCCGTTGTGTTGTGGGGCAGCTGGACGCTTGTTCTCCTCAACACAGGCTTGGATCTTACTACAGGGCTTGGATTTTTAAAGGCATGATTTGACAATCTAATCCCTGAAAACATCTATGTGCATACTTAATTTAAGAACAAGTAACCCCGCTGAATTACTGAATGTTTGGAAAGATGGTGAAAAATTTTAATGTTTTAGAAGGTTGAAGGCTGGATGATGAACCACTCAATAAATTTAGTATTTTATCCCCTAATTACACAATTTTAGCAGTATCTTATTTGAAGTGTGAAAAATGAATTATACATTTAAAAACTACAAGATGCCAGGATATTTGGGGAAAGCTGTAAAAATTGAAAAGCTCTCTCCTAACTATTTTTCTTGGACACTTGAAAATAAAAAGCAAATATATACCCATATCACCTGAAAACTTAAATTAAGCTTTTGCATAATTTTGGCAAAACACAGCAATTTAACTCATTAAGTTTGGCATTTGTGTTACACCGAAATCCTTAGAAAGATAAGGCTACATTTTTTTGACATTTGACATGTAAATTGCATACTTTCTACTGATATAGACTTTCTGAAAAAAATCTGAATGATTTTGCATTTCTTAATAAGTTTCCGTGTGAACAGTTCTTCTAGAAGAATACATTCACCTAAGTCAAATCATTTCTAGATTAAATGAGAGTGAAAGACACCCTTTCTACAATTAGAGATCTATCTTCCTCCCCCTTGTTTCAAGCTAACCCTTCACATGGGTTCAATAGCTTTTTAGTCTCCTCTCTTCAGGGACTAAATTAGGAACTTTGTCATCCTAAACTCCCTCTAAGCCACTAGGGAAAAATAAGCAATTCCACAGGGTAACTCAGGCATTAAGTGATTACAGAAGGAATCCAAAACAACAAAGATTTTAATGCAGGTGCCTGCAGCCAGGTAGGATTAATCCAAGCCAGACATCCAACAAGAGGATCTATTATTAAATAAAAATGCTAGAATATATCCAATAATTCCAGCTACCATCAAAACTTCATGTAAAAGTCTTTCAGAAACAAATGAACTTTAAACAGAATAAATAATAAGTAATGGCTCCAGGACTTGGTTCTATGTAGCAGCAACTATTTGAAGCAAGAGAAAAACATGTAACAGAAATCTGCGCTTTCTCTGCCACAGGAACTCAATGTGGGCCTGAGCAGCTGCAGAGTGGACCTAAACATTGTAGAGAATGTATGTGTTGAAAATACATATTGAAGTGAAATAGCCTACTATACCCACAGCTCTTGAAAGATGTATACAACATTCTCTCTCTTTTTAGTTCCAAGTACAGGACCTCCACCAAAAGAATTGGTACACAGTATGCAAGAGAATCTAATAAACCTAACAAAGCAACAAGGTTATTATGTCTTAACTGATTTAAAGGGATGTAAAGTGCTCCTTCTGCTGAGCACTTAATACCTTAGACTTAGTCTCCTACTGACGTACTTTTGTCAGCCAAAGTTAGGATGAGGAAGTGCATCAGCATTTAATTCCATTTTGGCCTCCTTGTTCTATCTGAGAGCAGGTTAAGCGCAGTACTGCTTGTACAGGCTATAGCATACTTTGGCAATACAGCATATTGATACACTGATGCTATAGTAGATATAGTATCTGTCGATAACAGATACATCCATACTAAAGGAAGAATAGGGAACAATCTCATATACTAGACTCAAAATCAAGGCTACTGCCCAACTGTTAGCTTGCTCATTGGATTCTGCTTGGACTCGGCACCTGGCTCTCTCCAGAGCAGGTCACTGAAAGACTTCTTGAAAAAGGTTGTAGCGATGCCACAGCATAAGCTTTGGATCCCTCCATAGTGCACAGCAATTATCGCAATTTCTCCCTCATACAACAGAACGTCTTAAACTCTAAAAACCACAGTCACAAAAAAACAGGGACAAAGGCTTAATTCAGAGTTACTTGAATCAGTGTAAAATCCTAGATTCCAATAAGGTTTGAAACCAGAAGCCAGTCTTGTGTCATATCTAAGCCTTTTTGAGCTACTGAAATGGCTCTCCGTGTGTGGTATTAACTAAAGGATAAATCATACACTTGTGCAGACTAGGGGAGGGTACTAGAATAAAGTGGGAAACTGGTGGCTTTCCTAGAAGACTTGTCTATCTGCTCCTCTACCAATTCAATGATGTGAAGTATTTGATTCCAGCATTAAGTAGAAAGCCATGCTGAAGCCAAAACGAACCAGGTAGGTAGTCCCAGGAGAATGATTTTAAACAAAGATAGGTTTTGCCAGCCAAACCAAGAAAAGCAAACAAATGAACTCAGACTGACAACCCTCCTGACAGTAACTGCGAAGTTTTGAGAGTTAATCATGCTGCATTTTGACAGATCACTGATGAAATCTTTCAGATTTGCCTTGTCATTCATTTATGAGGGGACATCTAATGAATAGCATATAAAGTAGACTTGTTAAGTATAGTGCCTGCTGACAGTTCAATTCAAAAGTGAAGGGTATAGAAAATTGACTCCAGAGCAAGTGTCAGTTTTTTCCACAGGAAAAGCCTACTTTTGTGTTAACAGTCTGCACAGGTCTGGTAGGGGTGTTCCCCATCTGTGTGACCCTGGCTGCCACAGGGATACCAGAACAGTTAGCAAGGAAGAGGTCAAGCACTCAGGGGAGAGACAGGCAAATAGTACCAGAATGATGACATTATCATATTAATTTCCTTACTTAGAAAAGATAATTAAAAGATACACCCTGAGGCATTTATATTTGAAGCTGCCTTTATTGTCATTTTTTATTTTACTTTATTTATGGAGAAGAGTGATGAAAGGAACTATTATTCCCATTAATTTAAGATACCTTTTTGCCCAGCAAAATACGGCATGTAAACCATAAAATTTAACATAAAATTTATGACATAAAATGCATTTTTATGAAATGTTTCCTATTGACTTTGGAAACAAAGTATAACAAAAATCCTTGATGAATGTTCAAAACCTGAAGGGAAGAGATTAAAGCAGATCCAAGGAAGATTCCATTGTTATTTTTATATGGGAATATATATGTCCGCACACATAAAAATACAGCATATCTAAAACAGCACAGTAAGACAAAATAACTAAAGTGCAAATAGAAGTACTTCATATGAGAAATGGACAAAACACAGATTTTTTAAAAAATATATATTCTGTGTAGGAACTTCACAGGTTTTCATTCATGGTCTTCTAATTTTTTTACCAATGTTGGATTAAAAAAATAGAAGCTGAACTAGATTTTACAACTGTATCACTAAACCAGGATTTGACTGGATGGAAATGTCACTTTCAGGGACAGCTGTGACTAAGATCAGATTGAGTGTTCACTGATGAGCAGGCTAACACTAAGAAAGTTCTTCTCTATTCACATGGTCTTTTCCATACATTTTGGTCATTTACCAGTTACTTGATAGAGCTGTTATGGTTATGAATTCAGGTTTATTTTGTCTTTCATCATGACCTAACAACACAGCATGAGACCAGATTGGTGATAGAAGATCGGAAGTAGAATAAGAGCACTGTATAATAAAAGGGGCAAATGAAAAATACAGAAGGCATTTCAGCACAGATTGAACTTCCCAGAAATGCAGCAGACCACGAGGAGACACTCATAAAGAGAAGCAGATCATCACAAAAGCACAATGATGGCCTTCCTCTTTCTTTTTTTTTTAATATTCAGCTTTATAACTACTAGACTAAATAGTTTACAGTGGCTTCCTAAAAGGAAGAGCTGCATGGTTTTCAGATAGTGGTAGGAAGATGTGAAGAATACTAGTCTCCTGGAAAGCATTAATCTTTGAAACGTACATGTTTCATATGAGGAAGGAATAAAAAATGGAGAAAGTTCCAAAGCTTGTGTGGATTTGAAGCTACTGTTTCAAATGTCATTCTGGAAGTTTCGATACTTGCAAAGAGTCCTTAATTATAACAGTGATTCTAGTGGTGATTAGAAACTGAATAAAATTTAAAGCTTTAACACGATTAGAAAAGAAAATTAAAAGTCTGTTAGAATATTCAATATTAAGTAAAAGAAGCTTCAGAGGCTGATGCTGTACATACAGGTGTACTCAAGAAACTCTAAACCCAAGTTTAAAAGAGGCTTTCTGGCATAAAATGGAAAAAAGTATGTATTTGGTTCTAGACTGTTAATCACATTACTTAGAAATACTGTCATTAGAGGAAAACAGTTATACATATTATTCTATATATGTAATTATTATTTCCTAGTGTAGTTCTGCCTGGTGTCTGAAAATAATTAGAAGTTTCTTACCCATTCTCATGCTGTATGTGAAACCACTGAGGTGACTCAGGAGTCTGCAGGCATTCCTAGTGGTGTAGGATTAATTTCTGAAGCTCACTGTCCTCAGTAATACTAGTTACATTCTATTACAAGTAATATTTTCAACATTGCTAAAATTTATGCAATTAATAACTGTTAGAAGTAAGAGGGGGGAAGGACATTTTATGTAAGTTTAGCTAGAAAGTTATATCTGAAGGATTAATACAGATTTTTCACTGCAGACACAGGGATACGTTGCATGAAAAACAGATGCTGAACTGAGTAGGGCAATAAATACTGTCATTCAGAGATGCTGAAGCAGTTTCGGCTGTTTCCATATCCACAGCAGACTAAAAAGTTGTCCCCTAAAAAATTACAGCTACTAGTACTCCATGACTTTGCAACCTCTACAGCCATTAGCACCATGTAGCCTGCTGCCAAATTACACTTCCACATGAAAATTAAGGGTGGCATTTTATATCCATTAGAAAGGATATGACTGAATCCTGGCAACTAAACATCGTGGATGTTACAAGATCTTTTAGATCTAAATGTCTTTGTTACAATCTCAAGCAGAATAAACTCTTTTGAGAGGTGAGACTGCAGTTATTTATTTGTAAAGGACTTACTATGCTTCTGAGAATTAGCATCTAGCAACTCAGATTCTGAAGCTAATCTTTTTTTTCCCCACTCAATCTTTAGTCATATAAGGAGAAAAATAATCTTCCTTCTTACCTCTACAAGAACTAAATATGGATAAAGTAATAATTACGTCAAGACCCCAATATGTGTTTCAATGAAATATTAATTACGTTTAGGAGGTCATTGAGTACTGAAACTCATTCATTTGATAAAGGAATTTGATGGGGAAAAAAATACTCAAGAAATCATACAAAGAATCGCCCTGCAAAGGAAAGGAAGATATTGACTCTGTCTTTCCCTTCAATTCAAAGGAAGCCAGGAACACAACACCTGCTCCACAAAGTCTCAATGAATGCTGGCCACATAAAGGATTCCTGTGAAAAACAGACAAAAGATCTGTCGGTTGCATCTATGTGATGGTTGCACACATTTGTGTCTTCTGCAGAACTACCACCTCTGCCTACTGTCAAGAAGGAAACAGTTGAAGCCCTGTAAAAATCAGTTATTTCCTTAGATCTGTTTGTGAAAAATATTGCTCCAAAATCTATGACAAATAAAGTAAATTCTCCAGTGTTCCAACAGCAATATCTATATATGTCTCCTAGGCATATTAGAAGTTCATAGAGGTAAATGCCTGCATTCTTTGCAAACCTATATGTAAAACAGAACATTCTTGAAAACGAGCTGTTAAGAGGGACATGTTCTCAAGGGAAAAGAAAACCATTTAGAAGTTGTTTTAAAAAGAATACACATTTTAAAATAAAGAAGGATTTATACAAACATAACTGTGCATAGAATTATTTAAAAAATTTTGCAAATTTCATTATTAAGCATTCACTGATAGCAAATGCTAGAATGGTGTTTACCTGGTGGATTTTTTTTTCTTATTAAAAATTAACAACAATTCTTTATAACCTTGTGTCATTTGTTTTTATAAACTGTATACAACAACCTATGCAAACCTGCAGATTTACAATGCCTAATTTTAGTAGTTGCAGTGTAACATTGTTTTTAGAAGCTTTCACTGATATGTAATAGAATGAATGTGCTAAACTCAGTGTCAACAGTATTGATTTGGCTGTATGCTGGACTCGGTGACATGGGTGCTCTCTTCCAGCCCTGTATTCACAGGATAAATTTCAAACATTACCAGAAAGGAAGGCATCTGCAGAGTTGCTGATCATGGAAAGAGTTGGAAGTACACAGAAAACCAAAAAGGAGCTGTATGATTTCCTCAGAACTGAGCCAAAAAAAATACAATAAAAATTACTGTGCTCACAGAAAGATAAAAAGAAAATTGAAGGTACTTCAGCAGCCAGTCTCGTAAGTATCTGAGCAGTAATTAAAAATTTCACTAACTTCACTGCCTGAAAAGGCTGCCAAAGCACAAATTTATTTGTTAAAACAAATACTTCAGACAGTTTGATAGCTAGATCAGTGACAGCTGTGACAGTCCGATGACTAAAACAAAAAGGAATGAGAGAGATATTATATGGCACTTAATCAAACTTACCAAGAATAAAACACACTTCCCTACTTTGTTACTTTAAAAGGATTACAGAACCCCCCAAAACTTCTTAGAGCAAACACATCTCTCATCCTGAATTTTAACATTCTGAGGGACAGACTCTCCGTCAAGTCTTTACTTCTGTCAATGGTTGTTGTACCCAAAAGATCACTCAAAAATTGTTGGTTGCCGATACATTTCCTAAATGTTAACCATATCAAGTAGTTGGGGTGGGAGTAACTGTACCCCATCTCTTCTGAATCAACAGCAGGTCTGAAACTTCCAGACAGCCCAAACTGGTGGGACAGTTAAACTGTTCACTGGTCCTGAGACACTCATACGTTCTTAGACACTTGGTTACTGTGACTTGTCAAAATTGGGAATCAAGACGAATCCCAGATTTGGCATCAGGGAGTTTATTTTGCTTTTGCCCCACTTCAGACAAGTAGGAACCATGGGGCCCATGGCAGGATGGGAGGGATCTCCCTCCTGACCTGTCTTCCCAGGCCTCTGGCACTGACAGCACTGCAGACACCTGTGCTGAGCCTGCATCGCCCCACAGCTTAGTGAAATGGTTTAGATCAGCTTAAGATAATCAGTTCTGCACAAGGGTGACAGTTCGCATCTCACACAGGTTGAGACTGAACAGTGTGACACATATGTGTCCTGGTTTCAGCTGGGATAGAGTTCATTTCCTTTCTAGTAGCTGGTATAGTGTTATGTCTTGGATTTAGTATGGGAAGAATGTTGAGAACACTCTGATGTTTTCAGTTGTTACCAAGTAGTGTTTACACTAAGTCAAGGATTTTTCAGCTTCTGGTGCCCAGCCAGCAAGAAGGCTGGTGGGGCACGATAAGTTTGGAGGGGACACAG
>JANZLQ010000056.1:3662828-3690418 GCA_026212715.1 Elanus axillaris | reverse complement strand
TTGGGGGGGGGGGGGGGGCAGATGGCTGCTCGGGAACTAACTGGGCATCAGGCGGGGAGCACTGAGCAATTGCATTGTGCATCACTTGCTTTGTATCTTCTAATTCTCTCACTATTATTAATGTCATTTAATTATTATTATATTATTTTCTTCCTTTCTGTCCTATTAAACTGTCTTTATCTCATCCCAGAAGTTTTACCTTTTTTTTCCTGATTCTCTTCCCCATCCCACTAGTGGGGGTGAGTGAGCTAAGAGGCTGCGTAGTGCTTAGTTGCTGGCTGGGGTTAAACCATGACACCTGTGTTCCCAGAGGACTTCTAAAGTCCAAATACGGGCACATGTTCTGAAAAGTACTAGGGGCTGCAAAGTCTGACACAGAGCCATTTACACAGAGAAGGCTTCAGGAAAACAGTTGCAATATATGATGCAAGTGCTTGAGTTAAATGCTATTTCTGAAGGGATTGTGGAAAGCGCCAAAATGTACTAAACACTCTTCCCCTTTCCAGTGAAGCCACTTCTGAATAAATGGCAGTGGTAAACTGAAGCTTTAGTCCACCAGTGCAATTAGGTCATAACTGACTAAAATTCTAATGCCTCTAGCAGTCATTTGCTGTACATAGAGCGTAGAAGGGTGGTCTATAGCCTAGCACAACAGAGAAGCATCAACTCATCCCCTTTCAAACAGAACTGAAGTAATTTCAGAAAGAAAGCTGCTTCTATGCCTTTGTGACGAGTCACTACATAGAACAGAGCTCAAAATTCCCCTTGGTATAATGACACCCCATGAAAAGTCCATAGGCCAAGTCATGTGATGGCTAAAATCACTGTTTCTAATGAGAGTGGGCAAAAGCGGTGAACACATACGTGGTGCAAGGGGAAGGAAGGAGAGAGAAAGACATTCATTATCTGCAGGTTCCAAGAAATCTGAACTGCTTTATCACAATCCCTAACACGCATGGTCAGTGCGCCAGCTAGTAATGAGCAGGAGGAGAACTGGTATGGGCAGGAGGAGAACTGGTATGGCTGAGTCTCTTTGAATTAACCAGATTCAAACTGGAGAGAAAGACTTGATCTCAAAAGTAGTCAAAATATGTGGAAAATTTCAAATGTGGGGAGCCTTATGAGATGTCGGTGGGCATCTCACAAAGGCTGAAGTAAAATATCCTTAACGCTTCTATGAGTTATAGATAATGTCCAACAAAAAAATACTGTTTGCAGCACAGGACAGTTCTATATCACTCCCCTTATATGAGGTAAAGATAACCATTGGTTAATCCAAGGATAAATATTTAACAAGAAACCAGAAGTCACAAATTGACTGTAATCATTGCAGAGAAACAGACAAGACTTTCATATAGTTATGTAAAAACATTTCCTTCCTCAAGGCTAGGGAAGGCTGTAAGCAAAATTAACTGGAAGGGAAAATGTAAACGGAACAATGCATGTGAAGCTGAATACAAGCTGTTTAGCTTGGGATATTTAGGTGGCTGATCTAATCAGTCATAGTTCCACAACCATGAAGGGATAAGTGTAGCTGAAGTTCTTCTGGTTCAGTAACAAAGTAATGAACTGCAGCGGTTAGAAATACAGTAGGCATACACTGTGAATTGAAAAAAAGAAAAAAGATTAAAAAGAGCAATTAAATACTCTAAAGTGTAGAAAAATTGAGAAGGCATGGAAAAATGGTATGAAAGGAGGCTTTGTAAAAGGACTGAGAACCAAAGAAACTTCAGTGGTAGCTTAGGATTTTTAGCAGGAGGCGGTAAGATACTAATAATGACAGAGGGGGCATGATAAATAGCGCCAAGTGTCTGAAGTCCAAGTAATGGGATGATATCTGAAAACCATATCAACCTTCCCGACCATACGAGTTTTGTACTGTGAAATACTTGCCCGTGGCCCAGAGCCAGGAGTACCACGCATCCTCGCTCCGAGCCCGCGGGCAGCAGCGAGCTTGGGGCGAGCTTCACGGGTGAGAAGCAGCTGGGGCTGCCACGGCGGTGGGGCTCCCGCTTTCCAGGGCAGCCAGAGCTGATGCCCTCAGCAGCCCTGCAGCACCTCGTTTCTGCCCGTGTGGGCCGCACCACTCAGCCCAGCAGCGAGATGGCCCTTCCCTGCAGCACAAGAGGTACAATCCCTGGTCCAGGCAGAGGGCTCCCACCATCACGGGCAATCGACGGGATACGGAGGGGGTTTGAGTTGGAGTTTGCTCCCTCCACCATCCTCTTTCCGTGGCTGGAAAGTAAGGAAGTGGTCGTGTGACAGAAAGAAAATGGTTTGCGGTAAATGTTTTTTTGGGTTCGTTGTATTTCTGGTATACTTTTGTAACAGGGGAAAAAAAAACTAGGTACCATGCGCATTTTATTAAGATGTTTACATAATTATTGCAATAGCTCACTAAAACCAATGGGTCTGTATCGGAGTATAACTGCTGAGAGCAGAAAAATCATATTAATGGCATGGAGATGTCCGCTTATAGAGGTAGCATTACAAATATCACATATTTGTATAACAAATACATGAGACTGGAGAGTGAATTTGAAATACCTTGAAATTGGATGGACTTTTTTCTGCCTACTTGAGTGGAATCTAAACTAGCTAGTAATCTAATTGGCCTTTAAGTTATTGTAAACATCAAGATAGAGCAATTCTCTAGCTCTTCAGTAAAAAAAAAAATAATATGGCAGGCTAGGACTACCATTACCTTGTCTGGACTGATTAAGAACTTACTTATGTATAGTACTGTTACTCTTCTCATCTGGAAAGTATCTAAGAGGAATAAAATATGATATCTTATTATTCTGCCAGGTCTGATACTCTGGATCATCCAAGTGTGTTTTCATAAAGAATTATCCACACACTCCTTTATTTTCTGAACAAAAATCTATATGAAGAAAACCATTTTCTGATTCTTCTTACCATGGACTTATTAATCTAGAAAAACTACATTTAATTTCCTGTCCAATAGCTTGCTTTGCAATTACCTTTCTGACCCTATCCAGAACGGGATTTTCATTCTTCCTAATATCAAGCATAAAAGAAAGAAAGAAAAATAAATCTAAAGAAACAACTTGGAACTGAGGTGACCTCCTTACCATACAGAGGACACAGAATTAATGTAATGTAAATACCTTTATGCTACCACAAAACAGTCTCCTCTCCCCATACTGTTATCCATCCCAGACCGAAATTCCACCTACTTACAAGCTTTATAGCTGTTCAATAATCCATATCTCTCATGTCATTATGAAATCAGAGGGGAAAAAAAAGAAATGTATAGACCTAGTAGGAATCAGAAAGAACACCTTCACAAGTACAAGGAGCACTCATTTAACACATTTGGAAGAAATACTTCAAGAAATCTGACTTTAGAGGACCCACAGCACATTCTTTCCTACATTTTATTCCAACTTCCATCATCTTTAAGTGCATTTTTTGAACATTTCTGACCTCAGAAGGAGGGTAGTCACCACATAACAGCATAAGAACACCTTTGTTCAAAACATTTTCATTAGTTTTCCTCAAGTAACAACAGGAATACTAAAGCAATAGAAATGTCCTTTCCCCGATGTTTTACTTATTGCAAAGGATTTCTTGTTGAGTTCTGTCTGTGTAAAAAGTGATATAAAACCAGTATTTGGAGGATGGATTTCTAATTCCATCAGAGAGAAAACACCAAGGCTCAGGTCTGAATCTGGTATTTTGGCGATTTTCTCATAATTCGTGTACGTTTAGTTGTAGGACTGAAGTTAATGGCACTTACAGCATTATGAATCAATAATAATTAAAGTGTAAATTAAATACCTATCAGCTAACATTAGGCCAACAGTATGACAGAAATTGGAAGGTAAGTTTTTATGCAACAGGGCAAGAAAGAAAATTACTTTTTAAAAGGCCTTTTAAAATAAATTTTAAAATAAATTAATACAATTTTAAATCCCATCAAACTGTAGAGATTATTTTAAATTAATCTTTTAAAATCCACTTTTTAAAATCCTTCCAAATGTAATCCGTAGTTGAGATAAAAACCCAATTCCATTTTATTTTTTTAGTTGTTTATTTTTCTGCTAAAACAGGCTATTCTATTTTAGATCACGACCTGCTATTAGAGTCAATGAAAAATGACATTTCTTATGCAGTAGGGGCTTAGCCATTCCCCATCATCTGTGGTTTATCCAAGGGGATTAACCATTTATAATCAAAATCAGGTGGATTAATCATGCCCTGAATAGGCAGACTCAGAGCTGACTCAGTGCAGAGCCAGTTCAGATTGGCTGGGCGTCTTAGGGCAGGTGGGGTGCCGCCGTTTCCAGGCCACCTCATGTACAAAAAATGTTAATCGGTTCTGCATTCTGCAGAACCTTAGCAAATCAAACCCAAAGACCCAAGTTAGTCATATTCACTGCAAATTTGCTATCTTGATCTTCATGAAAGGAAAGTATTGAAAAACACGATGCAGAGACACAAGTGGTGGTAGGCAGTTAGTCTGGGTGCTGTTGGATTTATTAGTCCCCACTCAGATGCTGCTGCACTGTACTTCACTGTTCTCTTAGTCCAGAGCAGCTGTGCATAAAGGACAGAAACCAACTCAGTTCTCACACTTACTTGCAAAACCAGAATTTGACACACTGGGCACAAAAAGGATCTTTTGAGTGGACATATGCGAGCAGACCCTGCCTGCGCCAAGGGAGCTGGCAAAGAGCTGAAGCAAAATGAGCCCAAGCTGCCTTTGAGCAGTGCACACCACAATCTTCTTTGCATTTCAAGTGGTCCCAGTATGTGGTTTTCCTGTTCTTTGGATACCTCAGTCTCTGATTAATGAATTACTGACTATATTTGATGTGGATCACACAGCTTAGAAATTCAGTGTTAGCTTTTTGGACTGGCCTCTCTTATTATCTGACACAGTCAAATTCATGAAGGACTACACTCAGGTATAACCTTGATGCTACAGCAGAGCACTAGAGGCTTTACAGCATCCCATAGTGCAGAGGCAGCCTTGTGTGCCTCTGCAGCAGCACTGGGTTATGGCTATAGACACAGCAAGCCCTAGTTCTGTGTGTCAGAGAGAAAGCCAGAAATCTTCCTGAGTTGTACTCCTTTCCTTACAGCTATAAAAGGGCTATCTACAAAATCTGCCACTGTCCTTAGCTCTGCTTTCATTTTCTGCACTGGCTTTCATCTGATGATTTGGAAGGGAAGAAGAAAAAGGAAGAAAACAGGTAAGAAATAACAGTCAAGAGGAAAAGCTCATTTAACTAGTCGCTTTTTGTAGAACAAGTCAATTTTATTCTTGGATTACGGCAAGTAGTTTTTCATCATCCTTATGTGCAAAACATCTCTTTTGGATACAATATCTACGTAACAGCTGAAGATGAGGCATGAGTTCAAAGACTAATAGGAAACCCAAAGCCACCTGAATTCCACACAACAAAGATACAGACATTTTGCTAACAGTTCACAAACAGACATAAGAATATTTTTTCCTTGCTTGTCAAAAGCATATCAACTATATGGTTGCATGTAGTATGAGTAAATTGTTCTTATAATTTCAATGTTATCTCTAGCATAACATGTAATTCAGTGGGCCACGTACTGAAAGAAAATGCCTAAATCATTTTATTTATGAAAGACTGAGAAAATGTTGCTTTGTTCTTATGGCTTCTTTGGAATCATTCATGATTTTTAAAAGCCTGACACTAAAAAGAAAGCAAAATCATCAGCTAATATGTTTTGTAACCTGTATTGTCCAGCTCTTTGTAATAAGCAAATTTATATAAAGTACATAGCTTTGAAAGCTTTCTTGATTATGAAAAAACAAACACATGAATGTAGATTTTGGAAACCAACTTACTCCCTTATGAAGTTTCACTGACCATCCTGAAATAATTTACATATTCAGACTTAAAAGTGCACTTAGCAGCTGTAATTGCATATTTTACAACAGTCTAATTAAGGAGCACATCCATTATATATACTGTCTTGTTTGCAATGAACAGACATAAATCAGCATAAGGAAAAGCAGGCTGACTATTTCTTCTCCCCACCTGCTGACTCAGCTGACAGCTTGAGGAGAGGGCAGTCTCACAAGGCAGAGGAATGATAAATTATTTGACTTCCTATTTCTGCACCTTTGGACTAGACTCACATTGTCTCATTGGAGTTCTCCAAATAATACTAGTATCTATACTAATAAGGGTGGCATTGATACAATAATACATGGATAGATGTGCCTGATCACTGTGATCATCTAGACTGTGTCCAGCATAATCTATTGGCAATGAATGATTTGCTCTAGAGGAAAGATCAAGAAAGAGTTAGTTACCAAGATCATCTCTCTCACCTCTGGGAAGAAAGACACCCTTATCTCTTTTGGGAGAGCAGCCTCTTGCCTGTGCTTTAGCACTCCACATCCCCGTGCACTGAAGGAAAGTGGTGACATGGGTGCTCCCAGACAGACATACAGATGTGCTACATAGCAGTGGAGCTGGTTAGTTCCAAGTCAGCTCTGGCCCTGAAGCTGCAAGAAAGCATTTGGGTGACCTATGCCCATTAAATGAGCACTGCCAAAAAGTGGGGTATATGAAAGGTGGGCACTTACTTCCAGAGCAGAGTAGGGCTGGGTCCAGGCATCTAGGAGTCCAGGCAAAGACAGTTATTCTGCCTGTTTACACCATCTGGAAAGATACATTCACCTCTACCTACTTTGCACCCAGTTGCTTTCAGAGTGAAAGTAACTGTAGTAGTCCTACATGTTAAAAAGCGAGCTGGAACTCTGCCTCTGATTCTTCAAGCAACCTCAATGCTAGAAAACAAAAAGCATGCTGCTGCCCTCAGCCAGGCACATCACACAGAATGAAATAATTATTTCTGTTTGTACAAACGGACACCAGTTCTCATCCTTTCCAAGTAATGGTGGAACAAACTCACCAGGACCACAGATGGAAAATTAATAAAGCGTTTTAGGGTTTTTTTAGATCTTCTGAGACAAAGCTGCAAGTGAAAACAAACAGATAAAAGGGGGTTGGGTGCATGTATTATAATAAATATAAATGCCTTCTGAGAAATAAGAACCTGATGTACCAAACATGGATCACTAGACACTCCCAAGGGAGTTCGTGGGGCTACTGAGTGTCAGCAGGGGTTGGGCCCAGGGTGACATTTGTTGCATCATCTTAGGTGCTCTGACTCGATTGGTAGTGCAAGAAAATTAAGTATCTTTAGAAGGAATCTGCAGAAAACAGCTGACTGAAAAGTAGATTCAGCTAATTAGGAATTAAATGCAGAAAGAGGCTAATTAAGGGGTGTCTCCAACAACCTTTCTGTTCCTGCTGTTCAACTGATAACAACTTTGGTGATGTAGGGGTCAAGAAACAAAGAAATTTACTTTAAGCACATTGTGGACTTGGCATTCAATGGGATACAGGATCCCCTGATTCAGATCCCTCCTTTAACTTGGACAGAGCATGAATTTCAACTTGGATTTGCCATAGTCTGTGTAAGGGCTCTGAATGTTAGAGTGAGATTTATAGAATACTTTTGGCTGGTAGGGACCCCTTAAGGTCATCTAGTCCAAGCTTCTGCCTAGTAGGACTAAGATCAAAGGTTGTTCAGGACTTCAGCCCATCAAGTTTGGAAAAACCTCTGGCAATGGAGATTCTGCAGCCTCTCTGGGCAAGTTGTCCCAGTGCTTAATCACTCTCTCACTGTGAAGTATTTTTTCTGATGTCTAATCTCAATTTCCTTTGTTAAAACAAGCAAAAAATGCAACTATTGTATCTTATTCTTTCACTGTTCACCTCCAAGGCATGGAAAAAGACCCATCCTTTCTGTTCAGGCAAGCAAGAATCCAGGTTGCTCATGGTCATGATCAGCCTAACCATTAAGCTAAAGCCAATCTTAAGTGTCTATCTCTCTCTAACTAATTTTTTAAAAAAAAAATCATTTTAGATGACAATTTATTAGTTGCAATACAAATTAACTACTGTGTATAGGTGATGGACTTTGCTATTTTTGTAATACTTTACTTGTAATATTGTATGAGTTGAAGATTTAGACTACAGATCAGTGTCAGATCTTTCCCCTATTCATCAGAAATTGCACTTGCCACTGCATGAAGAACAAGCAGAAGAAATTAAAGCTTTCCCACTTCTGTACCTTCATCCTGATATAGCATAACAGCTGTCATTTTATGTGGAAAAAAGAAATTATAAGGGATACCATACACTACTGCTAAAAACAAGCCAAGGGCAGGAAACCGTAGTATTGATTTCAAACTATATGTGCTCAGTACAAAAATACTATGTCAACAAATTTTATAAAAAAGTAAAGCTAAATAAATAAATTTTGAAGTTTCAACTAATGAAATGTCATTCTCTTTTCCTCCATTTAAAAGAAAGGTTGTTTTTGACCTTTGGACACACTTGAAGTTCCTTGCGAAGGAACACTTGTACAAAGCTAAACAAGAATAAAGCCACTCTAGTACAATAGGCCCAATTTAATATATGTTCCTCAAGGACTTTTGGTGCCACTTGCCACATATTTATAGGTGTCTTACATTTAAAAAGTTATAAACAAAACATTATTTTCTTAATACAAGCGAGTCTTTTACAGTGCAAGCAAAAAAGCAAGTTATGTAGTTGCAGCTGAAATTCACAGTTTAGGAATAAGTTAAAAAATTGCATTTGGCTCCTTGCAATATTAAGACCAGGTTCTGATATAGAAAATTGAAAGTAACATAAACAAGGGTGAATATTATACTGTACATCTTTTAAAGCACATGTTTACTTAACTGAAGAAAAGAGAAATTGGCTTATATCGCTATTTGCTCTGGATTCTATCTACATGAATTTTGAAAGGTGAGTTATCAGACAAGAGCCCTGCAGTCATTAATATTCACTAATGAACAAATCTGCAGTCAGGAAAGAATTTTTTCTCAGCTCAGACACAAACAGAGCACTGGTTTTTGTGGAGTTTTAAGGGGGAGGACACCTGGTGTTTTGTCTTCCTTTTGTAGTTGAGGTATGGTCCAGTACCCAAAAATCCCTGTGATGTTTATGTAATAATGCCTGCTTTTGGAGAGCTTCTGCAAAACGAAGAACTACTACCTTTCCTGCTCACTCCTTGTAGCTCTCAGTCTTTTCTGTAGATGGTTATATGGGAATACATATTGATGACACCAATGTTCTTAACCAAACACCTACTGTTTGTGATTGTGGAAGATGGTCTTTTCATGAGCACTATCACTATGTTCCTAAATCTGAAAATGAATTGGTAGCAAAATTCACCTGGATCCACACATAGGAAAAGATGGATAAACTTGATCAACTAATTCTCATATGCTAAGCTAATATTGGAATATTAGTACTCTTGCTGGAAAACTGCCCCCCCCAAATGTGAAAGAATTTCACAGAGTATCTGCAGAAAGTGGAAAAGTATTTCTGGTACATAATGCATGACTGACAGAAAATTAATTTAAGATATGTTTAAACTGATTGACGATGGCAATATGGAAAATGAGATGGAGAGGATGAAGGAGGTGTTAAATACATTAAAAATGAAAGAAAATACGAAAGGGAATGAAGAATGGAAAAGAAGTGTGAATAAAAATAAACAAGCAGGAAAAATTATGAAAAGCAGAGTAAAAAAGTAAAGAGTAAACAGTATGAAGAGCAAGAACAAATAAGTGTAGGAAGAGATATGTAATGAAAGGTGCTGTACAGAGAAATAAAGAAGAGCAAAAGTAGGATATAAATTGGAAACAGATCGAGTACTTGATGTTGTAAAAGTTACTTGCTTCCTTTTTACAAGGAAAATTGTAATTTATGCTTCATGTTAAGAAGAGATTTGACTATACCTTCAGTTAAAATTTAATACCAGAATCTTCATTTTTCATGCAAAAGACTCTGTAAACTGAAAAATAAAACAAAACAAAAGATGGATTTCTGAGGTGGTACTGCTCTTGCAGTACTTCAACACTGATGTTCTTAAAATTGGGGTCCATCAAATTCAGTCAAGAACATTAACCAGTAGATAAGGGAAATGAAGCAGCTGTTCTTAACTTTTTCACCAGGTCTAACACAACAGACTTTGATGAAGTATGTTTTGCAACGTGGAAGAAACTGTAAAAATGAGAGAAAATTGAGATGTTAGTATAAAGGCCACTGAACACTTCTCTTCATATGGCTATGAAAAGTAGTGAAAAGGCAGTCCTGAGAAAACTTGGTTCTGATGGGTTGTTCAGTGAGATAATGCAGGATCTAAAGCAGGAAGGCGTGAACTGAAGCTGAGAAGAGACTAGGCACGAAAGGCATTTAGGAAGCAACAACTTTGCACAGATGGTGATCAATACATGAAATGAACCACAAAAGACAGCAGTAATAGCTGTAACCATAAACTGACTCTGAAACAGTTACACAAGCACTTAGAAGAAAAAGACTATTACAGGGTAAAAAGTCTGGACAGGTATAACTTACTACTCTGTTGTCACAATACGCCATGTGCCACGAAACATGTATTTAACCTTGTGTGGGAAGGAGATTTCTCCCTACTATACCCTGCTCATAGCCATTATTCTGCTGTTTCACAGACATTTTGCACACGCACGTTCAGCAAATAGGTGTGAAAGTTAGTTAATCCTTGGAGAATGAGATACACTGAAACTTTTACGGAGAAGGGCATTTTACAGGGAAATTCACAGTGCCTGAGGGAGAATCAGAAAAAATAATATTTCCTAGTCTGCCTAGAACAAGTGAGTGTCATCCCCCTCCCCCCCCCAAAAAAAAATAATCAGGAGAATTGGGATATTTCTTCCTCACCCTTATATTACTACAGGACAATGACTACATAGGGGCTTTTTTTAATTGATCTTATATTCACCATTTTTATTAAATACAAAGACTATCTGTGTGTATGCATGTATGGATGTCTATAGCAGAATTTTTGGTAAGTGCACATATAAGGGTGCATGGACATATATTTGTCTTTTTAAAGTTAAATGACATAAATTCATTCAGGTATATGTAATCTAATCCTGAGGTTTAACTTTGCCATTTACCTATTGTTCTGTAAAGTGAGTTAAACAAAAAACTAAATTGTTACTACTTATGTCGCCCTAGGAGAAGGAGGTCAAGCTGCTACCTCCAAAAGGACGTACATCTTCTAGCCCCAGTGCACAGATCGAAGGCCAGAAGACCAAAGTCTGCTGCAATGACAGCAAATGGAAAAGTCTTGGAAAGAGCTGGAGAATTGTCAGGGACAAAGAAGCCTGGAGAGGAAAGGGAACTCAGTGAATGGGCTAATTCAATGCCCTTAGAAACATCCCAAAGTCTGACCTGTATGATCATTGTATCTTAAACAATTCTTTGGAGCAGTTGTCTGGCCCCATTTATTATTGTCACTTGTTTTGTAATAGCACCAAACAAGAATCAAGAGTGTTTGGCAGGGTATAATGTATGAATGAGAAAAAAGTTTCTTCTGTTGTGAAACAAGAATCACAATAATCTATGCAAGCAGAGATCACCAGGGAGAAGCAAATGCATGGCATTAAAGTAACCAACCTGAAATCATTACACATTAGAATAGGAGAGTAGCTACAAACAGTGCCAAATTATTTCATCCTGGCGTTAAGAGTTTTTCATGTAATAAAGATTATGTAAGTATTATTTACCCGTCAATATTGTTAATTATTTTTTTAATTCCTCATGTTAAAACAGTTTCCACAGTCTAAATAGAAACAGTAGGTCTTTTCATAGCACATACATAATCAGTGTGTTAGGTGCCAGGGAAGCAGGCAAGGTAGTAAAGAAAGAATAGGTTAACAAGGAGAAACAAAGGTAATAGCAAAATGTCATTTGTGAAGAACATCCTGAAATACCATTGAAGCCACTATAGGGATATTGACCTTTGAAACAAAGAAACTGCAATGCAAATTTTTTTTTTTTTGTATGCCAGCCCTATCTATAGTGACTTGAACATCAACATTTTATGGAGACAAATCTTTTCACTGTATATTAATCTCTTTTTACCACTACCATTTCCTGTAACTTCTGCATATTTGTCCTTAGATTCTGAATGTCTTCTAGTAGTCTAGATCTTTTACTGAATTTTTGGCAGGTGTCTAGGACATCATAGGTGATGACAAAGGATAACAATTACTATTGAAATGAAATGCTTTCCTGCTTTTCACACTACTTTTGTGGGAACTGTAAGATGAAGATATTCCTGTTTTAATGGCAGGAATTCTCATGAAGTCAAGAGTGAAAATAAAGAGGTAGAGGGAGAATGTATTTGTCATGGCTAAAGCAAATGTTTTCATGGAACTACTCATACTGATGAGCGTGTCCTTTTCTGGTTAGTTACAGCTGAAAGTTTTTATTTCCAATGTGTATCTAATCTGTGTGAATTTTACTTTCCTCTATCAAGTTGACTGCGTTTGTTAGGTACTTTCAAAGTCCTTAAAATCCTCTCAGGTTTAAACTAATTTAAATAATTGGGTGACATCCGAAAAATTTTTATCATTTCCCTTTTCACCCAGTGCTTCAAGGTTGCTAGTAAATACATTAAGACATGGCCTAATGTTAGTCTTGGAGGGCTCTATTACACAACTTTGAAGATGACAGTTTGTTTTTCTGCAAAACAGGAAAAAATTAGTTTTTACAAGAACAGTACTTTAATTTATGATCATTGTGAAACAGCACTTACTGAAATCAAGTAAATGTCCTTATTGCACACAACTGATTGTACACAATCAATAGAAATTAAATCCTAAGTAACAATATTTATTGCTGTATTGATAATGTAGCAGTTTTTATGATTTTCTAGATCAGTTCATACTTTACAGCCTATATATCTGAAAATCTAATATATCAATAATTAATAGGACATGTGAATAAAGTTTTGCTTTGCTTAATGTAACTGAGTTGCATGTTTTCTGTCTTCTGCTTATGCAGAGCTCTGTTTTACAGTGAAAAAAGAACAAAACCTTGATACAGAAGTGTAATTATTACAATGCATTCACTGTTGCCCTTGAAGCGCTAAGAAAGAGAGTTTTCAGAACTATACAACAGATGGAAAAAGAGAAGATTAGAGATGAGACTGCCCAAAGGTACAATCCTGTTGAACAATTGTGGACAGAAGCATTCTTCATGCACCATTTTCAGGCTTTAAGATTTCTTACAATTTTTCTGTTGTCCTGCACTGATGAGCAAACTCTTTTTGCTTAATATAAAATTGCACAAAATAAAGTGAAACACTTAGGTTTAAGGGCTATTTGATCCACATCTGTTTAGACTGTGATAGGGAGCAATGTGGGACAGAAGAGAGCAACAACTGACTCATAATCCAGAGAAATGCAGGAAATAGTGAAAAACAATAGAGAAAGACTTTAATAAAAGCAAGTAACATGAAAGGGAGAAAAACTAAATGGCAATGCCATTCTGGGGCAGGAAATCCACCCAATTCATCCACCTAGTCAGAAGAAGAAATGTATCTCTAAGGCCAAATACAAATTTTCAGGACCAAAATATCCCGGTCTATACAAGATTAGGTTATTTATTAGCTTAACATTTTTAAAATGCAAAAGGCAACAGCAAATACTAATGTCTGTTGTGTTGACTTGACCCCCAGCCAGCAGTTACACTGCCACCCAGTCTCTCACTCCTTCCTCCCAGAGGGGAATGGGGTAGAGAATCAAAAGAGCAAATCTCAAAACTGGTGAGTTGAGATAAAGGCAGATTAATAGGTGAAGCAAAACTATGCGTACAAGCAAAGCAAATGAAAGAAGTCATTCACTGTTTCCCATTGGCAGGCAGATGTCCAGCAACCTCCTAGAAAGCATTGCCTCAGCATACATGACAAACCCCATAACCACTAAAGTCCCCCTTTCCTCTTTCTTCCCCCCAGCTTTTATTGCTGAGCACAACACTGTATAGTACGGAACATCCCTTTAGTGGGGAAAAAAAAAGAAAACCTTGACATCAGGCAGACACTGTTCAGCAATAGCTAAGACATGGATATATTATCAACATTGTTTTAATCACAAATGCAAAGCATAGCATCATTAGGGCTGCTATAAGGAAAATCAACTCCATCCCAGCCAGACCCAGTACACCCATAGATGAGGTACAGGACAGATGCCAGTACTCTCGTGCCTGACAAACAACCAGCACCTTCTTCCATGAAGTGACCAGCGTCAATGAAAAAAATGCAATTTATGTATTTGCTTTTGCATTGATTCAAACATAGCAGACGTTGTAACTGCTTATCCACTTAGTACGTTGATTAAGTACCAGAGTTTACAAAACAGCAGCATTATGCTGGTTCAGAATAGTTAGCATCTGTCTGAGACATGATCTTCTAATAATGTAAGACCCTTATAAAGGCTCAGAAGAAAATACGTTCAATGGATATGAACTGAATCCATAAGCTTGAGCTGCAAGTGCAGTATAACACTTCACTACAGCATATGAAAATATGAAAAAAAAATGAAGAGACTAGTGTCCTACTTAGTATGTAAGACTGTCACTGTGAACTATTGCCATCTGTAGTTTCATTAAACCTACTGAGGCAGTGTCAGAGCTAAAACTATAAGAGGAAACAATTCTGTGAGTAATGAAATGCTATTTATTAGTGTGGTCTCATTTTGTAAAGAAGGTGTATCGAGAAGACGAATAGTTTAACCGTGACTCATACTCAAAGAGATCATGGCTGGAATTACAGGTAATTATCATTTCTGAGAAACTCACCTCTGAGTTTGGACAAAGTGTCAAGGATTCTTGATTAGCAATCTGCCACCTTTATAATGCTGTGGAAGGCACAGGAAGTAGATGGCAGTCAAGTCAACCTTCATTAATCTTGTATGCTTAAGCTTACAGCTTTTTGTATAAATAGAGTATTAAGATAAATTGCTAAGAGTCAGTGTTCTGCCAGAAAAACAGTCTCAACCTCTTTTGTTGGCATACAGCTTTGAGAGTGTTTTAATCCATATTAACTGTCTGCACTATATTGTAAGTTCATGTCCCTCAAGCAGATGGCACTCCAATTATCACATTTGTAATAGACTTTTCCCCTTTAAAAGAAAGCTAAAATGACATAAATTTTAAGCACCAAAGCAATATTTGGTGAACTAACTGTAGAGGACTTAGCCCCTCTACCTGCATCCTTGTGGAACCTGAAAGAAACTCTTTAGGTCAGTTTTTATGGCATATTATTTCCTCATTATATCATCAGCTGTGTTTTCATTAAGCTTGAGACAGGTACATCCAGCTGCATAAATCACAGTCTCCCTCAGGTACAATTAGATTTAGACCAAAAAAGAAGAAAGATATTGTAATTCAAAATATCTTTCTTGGGATAAATGTCTCAGAAAATATCCAGATATCAGACTCAAAAGTTGTTTTAAACTTATTTCTTTAGCATCCTAAATGCTCACAGGTCTTAGGGACCAGTAGCAGGAAATATCTTAGATCAGCAGCACTGAATTCAAATCCGAATATAAAGAAAATTTGTATCTGCAAATACTCTTAAGGGAAGTATGATTCACTTCTGAGGGCAAGGTTTTCATATACATCCTATAATACTCTACACATTGGTTTCTTATGGACACCAAAACTAATTTTTTGAAGACTCTCATGACTATATTTTTGCCTTAGAAAGTTAGTTTCTGCAGTGTGGTGTGTAAATCTTTCACTGCTAAAGTACATGAATGCAGAAAACTGAAATGCATGATCTGGGTTGAAACAGGACAGTTGAACCAAAGCAAATAGTGTTTGGTTCCAGTGGCATTTTCTGTTAGAGCTTAAAAATGTTGACGAATAAATGCTTTTGCATTAGAAATATTAAAACTCTATGGTCTTCACTGGTGAAGGGTGCTATAAGATATAAAGGACTGAGGAGCCTGTGCCATACTGGAACAATATTTAGGTATAGGTCATTCTCATAAAGAATCTCCTTGTTCCAGGTGGAACTGATTGATAAGGGACAGGAGAGATCCATTTCTTTTGGCACAGGGAATATTCATAAACGTTTTCTTTTGGAACTTTTTTAACCAATACATTAAAAATGAAATCTAGAAATGCATTCAAAGATGTCTGTGATTGAGAAAAAAATTACCCCACCTAATGCATCAGTTTGTGGAATTTCACCATAGACACAGCCTAAAGAGGAATTAAGGCGGTCTGTCAGCTGGTCTAAACCTCTGTGATAATCTGTTCACAGAGCAAAACTGTGCCCATGCAAAGAGGTTTGTCAGTGTGCAAGTTTTGGTAAAAAAATCCATGAAACTGATTATGTATTTCTTAGCATTAGCCCACAGCTACTTATCACAGTAAATGCTATTAATTCCCATCATCTAATAGCACAGAAAAGAAGGAAGTGTATGCCACATTGATCTTCCTTATGCTAACTTTTGCCACTTATGTGCTAAACCACAAAGAACATCCATAACCCTTTCTGATTTATGACATAGAAAGCTCTTATGCAGATTCACTCTCTAGAAAGCAGAGAACAGGCTAATTAACCTACTTGTAGCCTCTGAAGCACAGAAATATTTTTTAGCCAAAGAAAAAATACTTCGGCATCTAATATTGTCTAAGTATTTACACAATGTAACTCACAGTCTCCTGTTAGACCATTGAAGTGCATACAATCAATAATCTATTCTCAGGTAAGTCTGAGTTGCTTTGTCTGAAAAAGTAACTTATCCCAAATTTAAAGGGTATCTGATCAAATCTGAAACTAAATCATTATGTTTAAAGGCCAGATTCTCAGCAAGCACAAATGAAGTTACGAAAACTTACACAAGATGACAACCTGATTCTTACTGCTAAGCTTTGGCATCTGACATTAGAAGTACTTGATAATTTTTCCTTTACTACAATACATTTACTTTAAGCAATGTAGATCGTTGACATTATTGCCACAGTATTATACTTATTAAAAATACCAGGAACAATCATTCATCTTATAAATCATCTTTCTTGCTAACATAATAAGGAGCTATAATACAATATGCTTAAGTGCAGAAAAAGTAATTTAATCAGCTGCCTGAATTGTACTCACTGAATGGTACTGGATCCGTCAATCTTACTGTGTGTGCTTTTCATCGTCATTTCCTGGTTGTTTTAATGTATGTGTTCTTCTAGTGCGTGTACTAGATAAGTACGAAATTCACTTGGTATTCCTAACACTACATGCCATTTGGACAGTTATGTTTCTCCTGAGTCTTGCAGAAATATTCAGATTTCCTTAAGTAGCAAAAATTTCAGCCTATTTTAATCATCCTTATCTTCAGTAACTTCTACTAACTCATAGTAATTGTTATTTCTGATCATCAGTAGTATGTGGTATAACAGGCCTACAAGATGCCAGGGATAGCTCCAGTTCAGCATTACCACAGTTTTTTTTCTGGTATGAGCAAATTCTGAAAGCCAATATTATATCAAGTGTGACTACTGTACAATAACTGGGAATTCTTGCATACTGCTTTCCCCCTAAGTCATTTACAGGACTTTACAGTCTTACATATTCTCAGCAGGTTAACAGTTTACCTTTTTTATTTTGAAGGCCACTTCATGGAAGTTTGCATTTTCCTCTCAAACTGGCTTTGGTTGATCAAGCATACCCTGGGGAAACAGACCTAAAAAAAAATTTTTTTTAACTGTCCTGTTTTTTACTGCAACTATCAAACTTTGTACTTTTCAGATTTTAAACACTCTATGCTATGATCACTTAGGACAGACACTTTGAACGTTGTTAGAAGTAGAGACTGTATTTTCATCAGTTGAGTGGATTTTTCTAAACAGCAGGGATGCTCTGCTATTTCAGATAAAAAGTCTGTTCTCTTCTACTAACACCAAGAAAATAACAGTTGTTTATGTCCTATATGATTCCAGTAGGTTCAGATTTAGTACATGTTTCAGAAGTGTTTCTCATTTTGTCTGTCATCACAGTTTTCAAAATAAAATTCTCCAGCTTGACTGATATGTTTTCATTACACTTTGGCGTTCTTTTTTTTTTTTAACAAACTATATACATATAAGATGGTCAGATTTATCTTATTTGTATAGATTCAAAATCAAAACATTTTGAATGTGTTTTCTCCAACAAGGGCATATTATATATTATTACAGGATATTGTATAAAATAAGTTATGGAACTATGTAATGTTGCATTTTGTCTAATGGTAGAGAATAATTAAGCTATAAATACATGTTTAGATTATATTAAGTGGCATACTTTCCAGCTGATGCACAGGAAATTAGCTGTAAAAGTCCTATTAGTGTTAAGTGGAAGCTGTATTACTAAATCTGTTTGCATCACTCTAAAGGTTTACCATTTAAGTTAGAAGTAGTCAGGAAATTCTTTGAGAGGGAAATTGTACCTATCTGTCCAAGTTAAAACAATCAATATCTGACAATATTCATTACATTTAAGCATAATTTTTAACATCCGTTACATATGTATTACTCTGTCAGTTGTAACATAACTCAACCTATCCATTTGAGGTAACAGGTAGACTGTAGGTTGAAGAAACATACCATCAACCACATAAGACAAATCCTAGAGCTAGCAGTTCCAGGATCCAAATCTGCTTGTTAACCCCATTTCTTTTGTAAGATAGATTTATGCAACCAGACAGGGTGGATATGTCACTTTCTGTTTGCCTGTTGTCCTGTCAGACATTATCAGAAATTTTGAAAAATAGCATCTGTGTAGAAAAGAGATCATGTAATTGCCCAAAGCAGAACCAAATCACAAGTCTGTGCCAGAGAGCTTGCACAAGTCTGCAAGAGCAATTGTACCGTTCGTCTAAACCATGGTCAAAATCTCCACCTCCAGGTCTGCAGACAAGTCTCAACATTCAGTCCAGAAATCCAATTTTAGGAACACTTGCAATTGTTACTCAGAATAGTCTATCTGTTTCACACATCATACCAAATATGAGTACCATATATATGCACACATATAAAGTGCAATGTGCATAGACAAAATAGCCAGCTGACAGACTGAGGGCACTGTAGTCACAGCTACATTGAACTTGATAGGTGCAAATTTACCTTGCCTCAGTGACTACAGTATCGGGTGTTTTTCTAGAGGAATATTTTGTAGGAATAATTGCCATACTTCCATTAAAATAAGGAAGCCCAGAATAAAGAGGTTAGATGCAAACCTGTCATATTGATGATTTACTCAAAACAGCAGATCCAGATCTTTTTAATAAATATTTTTAATAAGACTTTAAAAATTCAATAAAAATTTCTGTTAGAAAATGCTGACTTATCAGTACTGAATATCTTTACAAAAAAGGCCAGCTTAAGTGCAGCTGTTTTATCAAATATATTTCTAGAACTCCTAGACACTTGAAATATTGTTTAACATTTTCAAACTGAAAAAAAAATCCTGTTTTCTCATTCCAAAACCATTTTTCTTTTAGAACATCTAAGTTTAAAAACAAAGAAAAAAAGATGCCAAAATATAAAATCTTTAAACCACATTACTGATATTTTTGCTTATCACTGTATAATCACTGTGTCTACACTGTGAAATCAAATAAATGTTCTTTGTCTGTAGTTGTTACATATAAGAAATCATAGCTCACATGCAAATCACAGGTGCAAAACTTGTTTATTGACTGTAAAGAACCCACAATCATGTATTTCCTCCAGTCTCAGTGTCAACACAAAGGAGTTACAGCACTCTGTTTTAACAGCTACAAGTTTTCCAGGTTTTATTTCCAGGGTTTTTTAAATACAATTTTAATTTTTTCTCTAATTAAGCATTACAGTAAGTTTCACGAGAGTGTGTAGTTTTACTTTTCTTTCTACCTGTGTCCATGGGTTTGTATCAGCTGACTCAGTTGAGTGAAAGAATATTCATTTACTTTAACATATGCTAAATCACATCTTAAACCTAAAGGGGTCTACGAATGATGTAGGAACAGTTACAGTGAAAAAAATAGAGTCTCAGGCTAGCTTGTTTCTCTAGTATTCCAATAAGCTATGAGTGTTCTAGTATTTGATTTGGTAGCTTTTTCTGATATCAAACACATTTGTTGATTCCACCATACAATGGAAGGACACTTCATTCACCAGTTTTGCCACAGCTACACTACATTCTTCAAAACTGTCAGCGTATGGAGCAGCCTCTCCACATAAATAGAATCAATCTTTTCAGCCACATCAAGACTGTCATCAATACTTATCCATACTGTAAAAAACCACATCCACTTAAGTTTTTTTCTCTGACTGCCTTCTTTTCTGAGATACGGGCTAGGAAAACTTTAACACCCTTCCAAAACAGCTGTGAACATTTGCATTGCCAAACAGCATGTCCAGAAAACTATTATGACAGAAAAAATTCCATTATATACTTGTGTTGTATAAAACATGTAAACACTTCATTTGTTAAGGAGGTTAAGGACTATGTCCCAATAGAAAACATCAGTTCAGTGTTAGCTGTGGAGTGCACTTCAGTAAAAAGATATAAATTATGAGTGAGGCAAGAAGATGGTGGGGGAAAGGCCTGCCATCTCTTTCATCTTGGCCCTGAGCACCGTGGAAATGTCCTTTAAAATCTATCGTAAAAGGGCAACTGGGCTAAAGACTGAGCTCTCATTGTTTTGCACATATGCGTGCAGAGCTGCGGACCCTGTCCAGGGGGAGAGCTGCTTATGGCCCTACACAGGAGCAGAAGTGCTGTGAGTCATGACACCAGAGGCAAGGTCTCATACAGACGTGGGTGGAGCAGAAAAAGGAGCAGAAGCTCCTCAGCTTTCACTCTGGCCCTATTTCCTCATCTGCAAACTCGGAATTTTGATGGATCTCGTAGGAAAATACAATTGGTTTTCAGTGACATTGTGGGCAACTCCTTTCTCCAACCTGTGAAAGAACTTCAAAGAGGATAATCTCAGATCATCCAGTTTTATGCAGGTTTTGTACATACAGGCTATGACATAAGCATGAGTTTTCAAAATCAAAAGATAACAGGAAAAGAAATAAATATATTATGCTAAAGCAAGTAAAAATCATGCAAGGAAGTGCACATCTTTTATTATTCATCCCCCTAATTGCTCTGTTATCTTGAAGTGGGACATCAAAGAGATACAGATCCCAAACATGACAAGCTAAATGTAATTATACATTTTTTTAATCTCAACAGTCATGCAAATGAAGCAGAGAAGTTATTATGCCTATAAAAAAACTATTTAAAAGTCTGTTTTTAAAAACAACCTTTCTCTCAATCTACCTCTTACAAAGTAATATTTAAAATGCATAAACCAAAAATTAAAACAGTCATGGACAAACAGCAGTATATACAGCACTGATACCATGAATAAACAGCCACAGCCCCCATCGTGCGTTGCAAACCAAATAAAAACACTAGTCGTATACAAAGGAGTGTGTTCAAAGTTCAGATTTTTGCTTTTAAAAAGACTGGGTGGGCAGGTCTATAATAGGTTCCTAGTACAGAAGGCTGGTTTTAGTTCACTTGGGGGCTGTCAACTGTAAGGCTGGAAGTCAGCAGATGCACAAGTAGGTAAGTTTTTATTATTGTCTTTAAAGAATACTGCAGATCTGAAGGAAGACGTACAAAATATATTTCAAATAATATGTATATCTCTTTGGTTATTACAGATTCTATCTCGAAAAATGGAACTTGAAGTTGCTAGCACTCCCCAACGCTATGGAATCTGCACAAGTCGTTAAGTCTGAATGTCACCTTGCTAGCTTCCTGTTCTGCTGAGGAATAATGATCAGGTGCTTCCTATCACTACATCATTTGCTATTCAAATACCCTGATGTATTTTTCTGCAGTCTAGAAATTGCAGTAATGAAGAGACACCTGGAACTGACTCCCATTTACTGGCATAGACAGTCAAAAAAAAAAAAAAAATCTCAATGCTCCAAAAGACAGCTAGTGCAGGTCTCTCATTCTTCCTCCCTGGATGTACCCTTTCATCTCTAAATGCTAACTACAAGCACCTCCCATGACACAGCTACTCTAAGCTTCATGCCAGAGCTGTAACCAAGTCCTTTCTGATATACATTGATTAGTGCTGCTTGTCAGCATCTTTGATGGATATACCCTTGGAGAGAAATGCAAACATATGGCAAAAGCAGAGGTGGGGATTGGAATCGCCTGCAACTCTGCACGGCTTGGTTATGAACTGCTGAACACTAGACCATTGAAAAACCTGCCCTGAATCAGTGACTCACAGCACAGTGCACCTGGGGATGCCACTCTGCATTCCTTTCAAAATAAACAATCTTCACCTATATTTAATTATCAATTAAAAGGTACACGCAAAAATTTTAGTATATACTGTGGGTTGAATTTTTCAGGTGGAACTCTCTTCTGGGAAAACATCAACGTTAATTTTAGCCCTTTATAGACTAGAATATATTTTATTGCATGCAAATACAGAAGACTTAAACCTGCTGATTAATATTGATGTTTACTTATGAAAATTCATAGTTTATATGGAGCATACATAAAATAGGCACACATTTCTCAGCTTGTTATCTTACCACAAAATTCATCCTTTCTGGACTCTGCAACACAGAGGAATTTCAAACTTCAGGATTTGGTGTTCAGGAACCTCTGAGAAATTCCATCTCCTGAAAGATCTCCTACTGGAAAAGTGTGTCCTGTGACAAACTGCACACAGTAATATTTCTCATTTCTTATGACAGCCTCTATTAATGTAAAGTTTGTCTCCCCTTCAACCAAAATTTTTGTTACCCTATGAAAAAGTAGTTTGCCATTTCCACTGTAGCATTTCAAGGGTTTTCTACAAACTAAGCTTTTAAAAATAAGATTTAGTTTCATGTCTCCATTGTAAAATTGCTTAACAGACTGAAGAAAATATTTATTCTTGAATAATTATTCTATTTAGAAGCTTGCCATCCATTCTTCTTTGTGAAGAATTCTTCAGACAAACCAGGTATACAAACTGACAGAATAAATGTTGAACAGTAAACACACTTCACTCTTTTTAAAGCTAAGGGGAAGTTTACATTTAACAAGTAAATATAAAGCCTATAAAACTTCAGATTTGAAAGCTGATAGAGGATATATGTTTCTGGACCCTACTCTGAGAGTTTAAAATTATGCACATTATTAAAAATAATACTGCAACCAGTAATATGAACAATAGTATTTTTCTTTCCATAGCACATGAAGTGTATGACCAATCCCATAAATAATGCCGCATTGCTGGTGATTTCTCATTCAAGAAAACCTCCCCTGTGCGAGGCGTACTGAGAAAGACAGACTTTAAAATTGATGGCACGCTGTGAAAATAGTTTGTATGTCATACATAGTGTTATGCCAGTTGTGAATCCATTTTATTTTTGTGTGATTTTGGCAGCTGAGAAATGTTCTGGCTCAACAACACTAAAGGCACGACAAGCCTACATTTATCTACATCATGGGGAGGCACAGCACAAACCTTTTCATTCTGCCCTCCTTCATATATGCCTCACGCCACCTCCAATGAAATGAATCTCAGCTGTAGAAGAGCATCTCTCTGTGATGTGAGAGAAGATAACCCCATTTCCAAGCTCTAATGCTAAAACTGACAGAAAAGGTGTAAACAGTATTTTCATGTTGAAAGCAACCATCCACAAAGGTTTGTGGACTGAAAGAAATCTGTCCACTGACAGCAAAGGGCCATTCTGCTGAAGAAGATGTTGGTCAGACTTCAGGTGGAAGCAACTTTATAACACGACCAACAGTGCACTCAGTTTGAGGCCTTTAAGGATTCTGATTGTCAGAGACTTTAAAGTACCCACTATTTCTGACTCCTCAATATGTTTTAAAACTTCTACTCACTTAAAAAAAATCAGTTTCATAATTGCTTCCAGCAAAAGAAAATTTTAAAAATGTAATACTCTTTGTAGCAAATCATATTTATTCTATTAAGGAAAATAGATATAAATATTATTTTTCATTCAAGCAACTAATCTTTTTAAACTTGTATCTATCTTATCTTTAATGAAAGTTTACATCTGGCACTTTCTCTGTGAAGTTGTTGCATCTGGCACTTTCTCTGTGAAGTTGTTGGGATCTATGACAGCACCATTTTCTTAAGAATCTCACCCTTCACATTTTCTAAGTTGCCTATAATGGAGTTCTTTTAAACTTAATTAGCATGAAGTTTTTCTGTTTGTTTTCAACTTCCATGCTTTCAAGGTTGCCCAAATAGCTCTTTATTCCATATGCATCAATTTTATGACAAATTAAGAGAGGAGCACAGAAAGCTCTATCTAGCCTATGTCTGGTCCCTTTTGCAATAATACGTCTCATTTCCATATCTATTGTGCATATCCCAGCTGTTTCTGTTCTCAATATTAGGGGGAGAACTAGCCATACAACCTTCCTCCCTACATATTTCTTACTATGCAAAAGAAGTCCAGTCATGTATACCTGATGAATGATATGATGTGTTTTAACCAGTACTTCATATGCAGCCTTCACATGTAGGATCCATATATAGGATTCATATGGTGGTTAAGCTGTAGCAAGCAGCAGAATATCAAAATACAAGCTAACTGAGGGATTTTCTTAATTCAGTCTTTGTATTATCACAGGCAACTGTATTATGTAGTCTTGCTATAATCATTTCTCCTAGTTCTAAGTATTATAAAATATTAGAGTATCTAAATGCATACCCACAGATGCCTAGCTGTTGGGAAACTGTGGGCGGGAAAAAGGAAAAAAAAAAAACCAACCACTAGAATGATTTTACTTTAAAATAAAGGAAGACATTTGGTTTGTTAATGAGGTGTAACATACTCATTTCTTGGACTAGAAATACTTCAAGGTGCATAAAGATATTTTGATATTATTTGAGAATTATAATTTAAGTGGTTTGTCACACTGAGTAATTTTGTAAAATACTTGCAAGATAACTAGAATCATAACAATATTGCAAGTATAAACTTAATAGAGATTTAATTGGGGGCATAAAACATAATGTATCAGGAAATATTCATTAATTAGATCCTCTGAGCTATAAAGAGGCACATTTAAGAAAGTGTTTTAAGCAGCTTTTTTCTGAAGATATCACGTTTTACATCTGTTGGCTATCTTGGTTTTCCATATCAAGAAGTTTGTGAGTATTCAAGAAAAAACAGATAGCTATCAAACATCTGCTTCTTTGATCTTAATGGGCAATGATGACACTTCCCTCCTGTTTTTTGTTTAAGACAACCTTAGGTTTTCAGTAATAGCTTATGGCTGAATTGAGCAAAGGTATTACATCCTATCTAATCTCAGTCTAATTTGATGCTCAACACCATTATATGTGAAATCATTCCTTGGCTATGCACTGGTTTGAAGGAAAGGATGACAGCTTTAATTTTTGCTGCATAGTAATGGTGGTAGAAGGTAAGGACTGGCAATGAGAGGAGGCTAAGGATAATGGGGCTAGTTTTACAAACACATGCAGCTCTGATGCAGAAGAAACATATCTAATTGCATTAAATATTCACTGCTTTTGATATATACTGCGATGGCAAAACTGTCACATTATTGTACTGCTTACCAAAAGAAAAAAAACCAACCTGTCATCTGAGAAGCTTCCTTTGATATAGTTATAGATGTTTTTATTAAACTTCAATGATATTCTCTGACAGCAAAAGCTATACCACTCCCCCTGTACATGGACTTAGAATAGTCCAATTTCTATAATGTATTCAGCACTAGGTCTTTGCCAGTGAGAGAAAAAGTCAAACAGTAAAAATCAAACCAAGTTATTTTCTAGATTGGCTAACCAATTTCTTTTCCAGAATTTTCAGCAAAATCACTTTTAATTAAAAAATATGCAGGTGTTTTAACTAGCTTTATAAATGAAAAGGAGGTGGCAGAGCCTTTTTGGACTTCCTCTCTTCCTTTTTCACCCCTCCAACAATGGGAGAGACTCACTCTGCTATGGAAGACAGATTAATTCAGAGCAGCAGTTAAAAACCACATTAGTAAAATTGCCAGGGTGTAGGTCTGTGATTCGCAAGCTATGGCTTACAGGCAGTACCCTGCCCACAAGACCCTCTCAGGTTGCTTGTACCTTCTGCTATCCCTAACTATGTCATCTCACAGGCTGACTGGAAAAGCAACATGTGATATTGCTCACAGCATCCTATTAGAGTGGAAAAGCTGGAGATCACTGCTTGGAGCATCAGGTTTCATTCAAGTTACTGAAGCAGCAAAACCCAGACAATGTTAATTCATGATTTTTCCATCACCTAGTAAATCTTGCAGCAGCAAGTTAAGGGCTGTTAGTGACATATTTGTTTTAATGTGTCTTGGAGAACATATTGATGTCTGGCTTTGTTACTATTGCAGCTGAGAACTTTGTTGCTACCAAAAATAGAAACCAAACAATCAAGTCTCAATCGATTCCTCTACATGTCTATTTCCAGCTATTCGTATGGCATTAGTAATACATTAAAATTCTCCACAAGCATTACCAATTGCTGAAGTTAGTTAAATACTAAGCTTTTCCTCATTATAATGCCATTAAGGATGGAAGTGTCCCTTGATGTGATTAATGGACTCATGCAGAAATTTGTGCTAAGCACTGATCCATTCCTGGTACTTGCACTTTTTGGTGGCATTTACCTTCTTGTATCTTTCTGTGATCCTTGCCTAAGGAGTCAAAATAGCTTCACCTGACCTCAGTAACTTGTAACCTCTGCAGCAGGGAGAATCGGGCACAGACCTGGCTGGCACTTTGTTGAAAGCTTTTGTTAGTTTTTATTAAGTAAAGTTATCCCACTGATACAACTGCAAATTTACTGACTTACGTTGTGCCCATGGGAGGAAACTGTTCAATTAGGGGGAAGAAAGTGCTTCTTTGCCTTGATTAACTGAGATCAAAGTGATTGTGCTGCTGCCAAAACCTAACCAATGGCTGTGGTGACATGCCTCAAAGAACTATACAGTGAAGGTCATTGTAACATTGTTTCTCTTTTAATATTCAACTTTTATTTTAAATTACCCCTGCATTACTTCTTTCCTCATTAGGCAGTGGGTTTTCCAAATTGGGTTTTTAGCCTGCCATTATTTCAAGACTGATTTTTGTAGGCTTTCTTTTCTTGTGGGTACTATTTTCTTCCTGCACTGTCAAGAGATCTATTATGGTATGAAAAATAGACTCGAAAATGTGCATTTCACATTGACAGCAAGATACAGGTGGGGTTTCCAAAAATACTTCTCTGGTGAAGTCTCACTGGCTCTAGTAGGAGCAGAATTGACACTTTGTCCTTCAGGAAATTCTGCATCATTTGTGACTGACATTGTAAATCTGACTCCTTACTGTCACAACCATACAGATAGGTCAGTCATACCTGGGATGCTACCCAGAGTCTATGGGTACACAGATGTGCCCATTTGTGCTGGTTTTGGCTGGGATAGAGTTAATTTTCTTCATACTAGCTACTACAGGGTTACATTCTGGATTTGTGCTGAAAAGTGTTGATAACACAGGGATGTTTTCAGTTTTTGCTGAGCAGGGCTCACACAGAGCCCAGGCCTTTTCTGCCTCTCCCCCCACCCCACCAGCGAGGAGGCTGGGGGGGCACAAGGAGTTG
>JANZLQ010000056.1:3592855-3631925 GCA_026212715.1 Elanus axillaris | reverse complement strand
CCCCCGGGGGGGGGGGGGGGGGGGGGGCCTGGGAGGAGGGAGAGAGAACCGGGAGTGGAGCTGAGCTGGGAAGGAGGGATGGGTGGGGGAACATGTTTTCAGATTTGGGTTTACTTTTCATTATCCTTGTTTTGATTTGACTGGTAGTAAATTAAATTGATCCCCCCCCAAGCTGAGTCTGTCTTTTGCCCATGACCATAAGTGGTGAGTGATCCCTCCCTGTTCTTGTCTTGATCCACAAGCACTTTTTAATATTTTCTCTTCCTCATTGCACTGGGGCCAAGGAGGGGAGGAGTGAGCGAACTGCTTCGTGGTGCTTTGTTGCCAGCTGGGCTTAAACCATGACAGTTTCCTTCTTTAATATTTGCCAGGTGGTGTATCTGCTAGATAGCACTGCTTAGGCATAATGCCTTTTACTAAATAGCAGCTGTTATGGTCTTCCATAGTGTAAAGGCAAAGCCCAATGGACATCAGTGCCTTTGGTTCAATGTGTCCTGTTTTAGATGTGTTGGTATTATACTGATTCAATGAATACCTTTAGTGGCATGTGAAATTGCTCCTCCAGAACTCAAGGGGATATGAAAAACTGATAATTCACTTTCTCTAAGGCACCTATGATTTCATCATACTCTATTATATCCCCACTTAGCACCTTTACTCCAGGACTGAGTATCCCAACCTGTTTATCTTCCTCATATGAACCAATCTTACCTTTGATTATCCTTGTCATCCTTTTCTGTAAGTTTCATACTCTTTGGAAACAGGGAAGACACAGAGATTAGCAGAGAGAAGGAGCAGGATGTGCTTATACAGTGACATAAATGATGTTCTTTGAGTTTTGTTCTCTATTTCTTTCCATTCTCCCCAAAATAATTCCTGATATAATTGGCTTTCTTTGTCTGTCACTGAGCATTCAAGTGATGTTTTTGAAGAACTTTGTGTATAAATCTATTCTAAGTTATTATCCATTTCTGAGCTGGCGATATTTAGTTTAGACCTTGCTGTGTGTGTAAACTTAGTGCCTAAACATAATTTTATATTTCAGACATGGGAAAAAAAAAAATCAGCTCACACCTTCCAAACATGTATTGTTGAGTGGAAAATTGTAAAGCTACAAGCAGTCTATGAAGTGGACTGTGAAAACCTGGAAAGGATTTTGGCTCCGACAAATAAGCCAGGATGGAATACAACACTGGATCACATATCTCTGCCTAACTGTAGCTGATATTCTTACCAAGTATTTCTTAACTTTCAGTTGGGATGATTTCAATTTAAAGTCACCTTGAAACTGCAGAATTTAGTTAATTTCTTAGCAACAAAGCTATGAAAAAAATTCACAGAGCTCTAGAAATTTCACTGCTGCATTTTGATGCAGTAATCATTTGATGATGCCAAGCAGAGTGGAGCAGTTGACATGCCGAAGGGACAGGATGCCAATCAGAGGGACCTGGACAAGCTCGAGAAGTAGGCCCATGTGAACTCCATTAAGTTCAACAAGGCCAAGTGCAAGGTCCTGCAGAGGGGTTGTCCCAACCCCTAGTATCAATACAGGCTGGGGGATGAAGGGATTGAGAGCAGCCCTGTGGAGGAGTTGGGGGTGTTGGTTGACGAGAAGCTCAACATGCCCCAGCAATGTGTGTTTGCCGCCCAGAAGGCCAACCGTATCCTGGGCTGCATCAAAAGAAGCGTGACCAGCAGGTCAAGGGAGGTGATTCTGCCCCTCTGCTCTGCTCTGGTGAGACCCCACCTGGAGTGCTGCCTCCAGCTCTGGAGTCCTCAGCACAGGAAAGACATGGACCTGTTGGAGCTGGTGCAGAGGGAGGCCACAAAAATGATCAGAAGGATGGAACACCTCTCCTATGAAGACAGGCTGAGAGAGTTGGGGTTGTTCAGCCTGGAGAAGAAAAGGCTCTGGGGAAACATTGCAGACTTCCAATACTTGAAGGGGGCTTATAAGAAAGATGGGGACAGACTTTAGCACGGCCTGCTGCTATAGGACAAGGGTTAACGGCTTAAAACTCACAGGAGGGTAGATTCAGACTAGCTCTAAGGAAGAAATTTTTCACAGTGAGGGTTGTGAGACACTGGAATGGGTTGCCCAGAAGGGTGGTAGATGCCCCACCCCTGGGAACATTCAAGGTCAGGCTGGGGCTCTGAGCAACCTGATCTAGTTGAAGATGTCCCTGCTCATTACAGGGGGGTTGGACTAGATGACCTTCAAAGGTCCCTTCCAACCCAAACAGTTCTATGATTCTATGATAATTTCAAAAATCAACATTTTTGCTTCCTGGATTCAACTAAAGGAAATTATGAGAAGCCATTGCTTTCTAAGCAAAGTACCTGACATGCTCTAATGTCAGCATTCTTAATGTGAGAGAAAAAGGTGATAATTAGGTTTAAGACAGTGATTACAATGCATAACTCTCAACATGTGATTTATTTTTTTTAAGTGGTTTTATCACAAAAATGTGCTATGCCAAAGAAAAACTGCAACTTTTGACTTTTTTTGTGTGTAAATATGCTGCAGACCATTTCTTTTATCCTAAGGGAGAGTGACTGGAATCCCTCCCCGTGTGAAAAATGTAGCTTTGGCAATTTACAGATGTTTGCTCCATGAGCAGGTAAAATCCCAGAAGTATGGGGTAAAGCGTTGGCTACAGACTGACACAGATAAATGTCACAAGACTAACAGAGCCTTTAGAAAAAGCAGGGGGGAGCAAGAGTGGTGTGGGGCTTTCCCCCTTCCCTAGGTTACTATTTTTCAGAACCCTGCCTTGCTAGTTTACTATTTTTTAGTCTTCTGCTTTGATTTTTCTCCCCTTTGCTATAATTTCTTTATTTCTCTAGCAATAGCTGGACCAAGAACACTTTACAAGTCAAGTTAAGAAGAAAAATTAGAAACAAACCTCACAAGCAGAAAATTTATTTCTTTTTGATAGGTAAAATGGTAGGGAAAAGCAGCTAGCTGTTCTGCACTTATAGTCCAACCAGGAAAAATGAATGGGAAGTTGACACACCTGACAGAGCAAATGTCTTTTATGAAGATAAAGTTCAGAGCCCAGAGAGGCCACTGTGGTGGGACTATCCAGTTTGCATAACCTCACTATACAAAAAGAGGAAAATCTTTCCCTTTCTGACATCATGCTCGAACAAGCAGCAGCACTACCACATAGCCCTTAGGCTTATGCAATTCCCCTTCAGCAAACCTTTACTCTGTGGCAGAACCGATCCTTCTGTGGTCAGGTCTCAACACAACTACATCAGCTGCACAGGAGCACAGAGAAGAGTAACACGGAGATGAGACGTACCAGGCAGTAGAGGTTCCTGAAACCCTGTGCTGCTCACCATAGCGACATTCACTCGGGGATACATGGCGAGGTTTTTGTCTGCATGCAGAAAGAAAAAGACCTATCCCTGTACAGCAGAAAATAATAGGAATTTTATGCAATTTTATTCCTGCTGTTGAAGATTAATAGGCCTTCCTTTTCCATTGTCATGTAGTGGCATTCAAAGAGCAGTGGAGTGGGAGAGAATTTAAGATAAATTGATCTCTAATTAACAGTAAAAAGACATGTATTACACCTTTGAAAGGGGGGAAAAAGAGATTCTTTCACTCACTTTCACATGATAATTGAAATCTAAATATGGTCAGAGAACAGTTAACCAGGTAGCTAGTGCTTATGGTGTAAGTCAGATCTATGCATCATAGGAGTGAACTGTATATTAGGGGATCTACTCATTACCTGTTTGGCCTCAAGACGTACCTTGTGCCAGCACTGACATTTCTTTTATCTTTACAAAACTGATACAGGAAATTTATTTAGATGGCAATGCTTTTTCTGCCAGTATTGCTGATTCAAATGAAAGTTACTATGCAGAGAGATAAAATAGTAATGCAATTTCTACCACATAAAATTCAAGCTATCTTAATGGAGAAGATATAGAGCTTTCAACAGCATTAGTCCACTTTTACATCAGAATCTAAGTAAATTACCATTTATATAAACAATAACCCCAGACAATTCCCTGCACTCAGTCAGGCAAGCATTTGTAATGGATGTCATAGATCACATCTGGGCAAACACCAGCTAAAAACTACTTCTTCTGAGGAACTCTTTAATGGGCCAGCAACACGTCCTTAGCTTCTAGGCTGGTCAATGGTGCAATTCCTACAGATGCTTTGTGCCACAATGCCACTATGGGAACTGAACTCACGTCAGCGCTCACATGTAATTTCTGATGTGAATGATATGCTATAAAGCCACATAGCCAAATAAAAACGTGTGTGAGGAAATTATGAGGGGAAAGAGCAACATGAGCAATGAACTTAGAATCTTCAGATTTTTCATTCAGTGATAGGATCAGTCAGCTACTCTAATACAGATGCTGCCCCAACACTGTCTCATTCTAATTCTTCTCCTGCCTTCCTTTCTTTTGAGCTTTTCTTACTTACAGAATTACTAATTTTCTTTTTTTTTTTTTAACTAAAAAATTGTTTTCCCATGAGCAAGGATTATATTGAGGTACATTTTCAAGGCATAAATTAAAACTCTTTGTAGGTTTTCTTTACAAAATCATTAAGAGTAATCAGTCTTATTTAAACCATGCATTTTAAGCTGCTGTGCCTTCAAAGGAGCCTCCTTCCTATATTCTGGCAATATTTCTAGGGACAGATCCTAGAGCTCTTACTGCTGAAGGAATCAGCCCTACTCAACATTTGATTTCCTCCTTTCATTGGAAACTAGTCTACGTTTCCGAGCATATGGGGCAACTGAGGGAAGCAAGTTCACTTGCACGTGAAGAAACATGGCCTGGTATCATCCATCACCTTGTGCTGTTACACTGTCATTTCACATTGTGTATCCTCTCATTTGTGCTACCATTAACATATAAACTTGTGACATCCATTTGGTCACAATTACAAGGAATACAGCCCAGTGACATTAGCTTCGCACAAATCTTTTCATCACACTGAAAAAACATGAAAAATTCCCAACACCAAATAAATATATAAACTTCCATATAGATACAACTGTGCTTTCCAAGTAGCTGCCACAGATGTTAGACCTTAAGATTTTTAAGACAGTTTTTAACCATTTCAACCTCAATTTTAAAATGCATGCCTCATATGAACCAGTCATGGTTTTATACAAATTTTTTACTTTAGAGGATTTGGCTTGCATTTATACTGGTGACATCTTTAAAATCATATCTAGATTTTCTTTTCTTCAAGAATGAATTTTTACACTAGAAAACAGATAGAAAACTTCACAAAACAGATTTTGAATTAAAGAATGTTTCAGTTCCTTAACACTAATGCAGCACAATGGAATTTATAGAAGTGTGGTAAAACTGAGCAAGCCCCAAAGAAGTTTTGCATATTGCTCAAAACCAATTGATTTTGAATTACGGTATGCTTTCAAGTAAATGCATTATACTTGAGAAAGAAGGAAAAAAGAGTGACAGCATTATGGCTGTAAAATTGGACTCTTACTACAGATTGCTATTGCTGGGGTTTTTTGAAAGAAGAGAAAACCTCAGTTATCTTTGCTAGCTTTCAAACAAAATCAACAAATTATTTTGTTAATCACTATTCTGTTCTAACACCCCAAACTCAGTAAAACTTGGTGTGGCCCTCCAGCCCCCTCAGGCACACAGAAATCAATCTGAAGCATTACAGTTACAGCAGAAATCTCCTCTTCTTCACAGGGACTGAAGTCCAGCAGACAACTTAATCTCAACAAAACGTGTCAGTACGTAAGACTGTGAGGTAAATGAGCCATGAAAAAAAACACGAAAAGGGAAAGGAATTTGAGGGTCTTCCTAAAAACGGCTATCTGATGTTACCAGCAAGACCGGCTGAGCACACCCTTAGTGCCTTGTGCTGGGTATAGCCCCCTCTTTTACCACTGCACGTGCCTGATGAGCAGTATAACAACCTGAGTTGGAGTGATGTGTATTTGTAATTTTTTTTTTAATTCAGCAGACTGCAGAATGCTCTATGAGTTTACAAAGCAGATGTGAATGCTATGGGCAGACAGGGACAGCAGGCCACCTCTCTGTCCATCTTGATTTTAACTGACAAATTTCAACCATTTTGGCAAAAATGGTTACAGGCATGAACACGAGTTTTGTCGATATCCTCGACTGTAGTTTTTATCAAATTCTTCTATGGGGTTATGTGGAAGGCTGGTGAAGAGATGTAAAATGTTCTGTGTTATTACAAATAGTATAGCACAGAGGTACTTTTTAAAAATAGGCACACACATTTCACTTGTAAAACTCACCTTCAAGAGGACAGACAGATAATTGTGCAGTAGTCTCTTTTTCAGGATTTGGCTCAATTGGCATCTGAAACACAACAAAAAATTTAAGCGGAGATGTCATCTTTTAGGCTAGGCAACTCTGTTTCCCATTTGTGCTCTGGTTCCTTAACTTCAGAGTCATTTCTACAGCCATTGCACTGGGTGACTTAACAACTTAGCAAACTGCACCCAACCTGTACAACGAATACGATGACATTGTGTTAGTAGAGATCTACTCATGACAAGGGGGTACTCTATTACTTCAGCATGTCCAGTATGGTACTTGCCTTTGGGAGCAGGTTAGGCTTTTTAAAAACTTTCGATATTTTAATTTTAATTACTTACCCAGTGATAACTTACCCAGTGATAACTGGGTAAGTTGGAGATTCCTCTAATCCATTATGTTGTTCTTCATGTTTATCCTGATCTGTTTCTTCAAACAGAAACTTGGTGGCAAACTACTTAGTGACCACTGAACTAGCTAAAACAAAAATATGGATGATTTGCTATTAATATATTTAATTAGTGGAAAAACAGTAAAAAAGGATTACTGTATTTCAAATGATTTTGTGCTGTTACAGCTATATTTAAATCCAATTTATAAAAGCTTTCAGCACTTAGAAATATATACACCATTCTAATGGAGAAACCCTGTAAATACATATTTTTAAAATTTCCTGTGAAGCATGAAATTAATCCACTTTCTGATAAACTTTTATTATTCCACCTGGGCACTGGGTTCTTTAATAATAAAAGAAATCCAGTTCTTGACCATGTGCACATAACAAGTAAAAATTTTCCTACTATCATTGTGGTCCACCTTCCTCAGTCTTGTAAAACGATCCAATTTTTGTACAAGCAAACTAATGATGCTAAATCATTTGCTTTTAAACTAAGCATATCTGTGTAGCTTGACCTGAAATATTCCCTTTGAAGACTACATAATTGATTTCATTGAACTCAGTATTCCTTACATTTCACTGAATCTGAGAATTATAATTCCACACATTCTCAGAAGAGCACAAGAATTAACTACTGTGTCTGAAAATCTTCAAATTTGTATCACTATCTTTCCATATTTATATGTACATATATATGTGCACAATTATAAGATCAAGAATAAAAAACAACAAATGACAGCGACACTGTAAAAATAATGAATTTTAAAATCAAGGGCTCCCTACTGCTTTCTGCCTGACTGTACTCATGAGGACACACCTCTGTGCAAATTTTTGGTTATGACAGAAAGAAGGAAAAAGCTTTTGAATGGTTTAGTTATTTAGTGATTTTATATTATCAGCCTTTACCTTTATTTGTTCTACCTGCTCCTAATTTCATGCATTTCTTTAATGCTGCAGGGAAGTAGTTTCCATTTCATTTGGTATCATGAAAGCAAATCAACACCTTAATATTAATCTACATACAAAATTATCTTTTTTTAAAAAAAAAGAGGAAGAATGTTTTCAAAGGACTTCTCACACTATCAATCTGTTCTCTGGCTTTTACTCTTGAATGAGAAACAATTCAAGTGTTTGTTGTTGCTGTTTTAGTTTTGGACCACAAAAATTCTCCAAAATTATCTTGAATCTCCACTGCCACTGTTCTTTACTAAATTTAGCTATCTTGATTTACTTCTGACTTTATGATAAGTAGCTTTGATACTCAGGGACTGAAATCCATGCCTATTCCCTCCTTTTCTAGTTCAGTGGGGAATTCTGAGGGAAGAAATAACATGAACTTCTTTTGTGCTCTTCTGCATGACAGTTCATTTTAGAATGGTCTTCATACTGTAATCCTATTAGGCTAAACATATTGTGAATTCTCTTTCCATACTTTAATTATCCTAGTATCACAAGTTTTAATGACATCCATTTTTAGTTTGTCACCTTATGACCATTTATCACATCAGAAAAAAAAAACCCCACACAACAGGACTTGCTACAGCAGACAATAATGACAACATTTTTTCTTTAGCTTCTTTATTTAAAATCAATTAATATATCAGTTAATTTCAGCCATAAGAAACTGTTCTCTGATAAAATCCCACTATATTGGAACGGTAAACTCTTAACTACTTTTATTTAAGAAAATAATACAACTATGCCCCACAGATTATGATGGAGTTTAAAAGAAATATCTCGTTCTTTACTATGTAATGAAGACAATGTCATAAAAGTACATAACAAAGCTATAGAAAATCCAGGAAAATACAGAAAAATAAAAGCTCCCTATGGGTTATGCCTTAGTCAAAAATTCTGTACTGGAAATAAAACATTAGTAAGTGGCTTTATACAAATAAATACATATTTCAATAGGTGAAATGTATCTGAAACATGAATTCTTCCTGCTTCAAAATTTCAAAACATGCAAAAAGTCAAAATGATGGGCTATACTGGCCAAAGTTTGGTTACAAGAGTCTTTATTTTGCAAACTATACAGAAACAGTAGAAAAGAAAATGCATTATACTTTTCAATATTACATAGGGTAAACATTAAATTTAGTATTCAATGTGTAGAAATTAATTCAAATAAGAAACTGATTTTCCTTTTAATTAATGATGGGAAACCAGTGATCCAATTTTGAAATTATACAACCTGTAGTATTACATTATTCAGGTCACGTCAATTTTATTGTGGGCAGAAAGCAACAGATATGATATGAATGAAGATGGCGGAGTCCCAAAATGTATACACAATTAATTAACATGCTAACATAAATACAGTGATTAAAGTAATTTTCTCTACAGTCAAATCTTAAGTGCTACTCTACACAATAATTATAATCTAGTCCACATGGTAATTACATAACAATAGGAAAAAAATTAAAATAGCCCATGTTCTTCATTCCAGCAGCAGTACCTATACTGGTATTAATTTGGTAATTGGGTGTGCTTAGCTATTGCCTAACAGGCTATACCGGTATGCATGCTAAAACCTCTCTATTTCTATTTTGCAAGGCACCTTTACAATATGCTCTCTAATTTTCTGCACTAGTAACAGAAGACAACATGAATTAAGATAAAGATGCAAAACTACTTCCTGAATTAAGAAAACAAAAAGTATCATTATACATTTATTAAAAACTACCTTGGGGCAAGTGCCAATACTCTGAAATACAGTCACGTATAAAGGTAATATAATTTTAAGCAAATTTTTTCCCCCATGTAAAATATTTTACGCTAATCTGATTAGAGAGAAATATGGAGAAACAACAAAGGGTGAAGCAATGTTTGAGTAAATAATGATAAAGCCTATATGACCTTGACGTGAACAAAAAAAAATTAAAAAAGGACAAGAAAACTTTAGAATTACAGAATTGGTGCTTGTCCATGCTACTGCTTTTGAAAATCCTTTCACTAACCTAGCCATTTCCTAATAAAAAAACCCATAACTACAAATGCAAACACAAAGGAGGACTTTGATTTATTTTTCCCTCCTGATAATTTTTCTCCATACCTTTGGTTAATTAAAGGTTGGTGAAATGCTACTTGTGCACCAATGTTTTTCTACTGTAATACATTTTTGATTTATTAAATGGACAATTTGCAAAGCCCGCAGGGCCTAAAACACTGACAGAACTAAAGTTAAGTTACAGTATGTGTTCTGAAGAGGACATGCACGGTTCCAAGTAAGGGCCAGTATCTTTTCACCGGAGTTTTAAAGAGACTGGTTGTCTTTATAGTGTGTTTTGCACATTTATATTTTCAGTAGCACATAACATTTCTTTCTTCAGGCTAGATTTCCAATGTGTTTTCTTCAGCACAAAGGCATTTAAAAACTCAAAAGCACATAATATAATTATTTTTATTTAAACAAAACCAGTCTATGACTCCAGCTGCAATGTTTGAAATAATCATACAAAATATACATGTTTGTTAGAATCCTTTTGATCTTGGAGAGCAAAGGGATTTTATGAAATGTCATCTTGTGAATTTTAGAAAGGTACAATTCATGGACCCCCTAATATCATCAAATATATCCATCATGATCATCGTCGTCATCATCATCATCATCTCCTTCATCTTCATCATCATCTTCAATTTCATCTTCATCATTCATTATTTCATCTTCGTCATCTTCATCATCCGTCCATTCATGGAAATCGCCAGAGGCAAAATCACCTGAAGTCTCTAAATCAATAGCTAAAAAGGTATGATAGTTATAGAAAGGACACACAAGATACACTACATATTTATAGTATGATATACATAAGCTTATAAAAGGCACACTAGAATATTTAGTTTCAGGACAATTACTTATTTTAAACTACACAGTGTGACTTAGAAATAAAACATAAATACAAAAATTTTTTTGTCTTACAAGAAAACTACTTCAATTGGGATTAATTTCTCAATGTTAACAAAGACGACTAATTTTATGGATTTGTAGAACTGTAATGACTGCCAGGAACAAGTGAAAAAGATTTAAGTCCAACTAACAGATGACAGTAAGGACTACTGATAATATACACTGTCTATTGGTCAGTTCTTACATATTATCTTGAACTATCTAGAACTGTCCATTTATCTAGAAAGGATCCTGGATTAGATGGACAATAGACCTAAGCTTGTATGTCAAATATGGTATTAAATTTACCCTTTGTTTCAGGCTATGTTCTTTTGTTGCAGAAGAAGTGGAAAGGAGTAATGTAGGACTTTTTTTTTTTTTTAAAGGAAAATTTTTTTTGCCATTTTTGTATCTGGGGCATCAAAGAAAGCTTACATGGGAATTTCTGGAAGAAGTTGCACAGTGCTGCAGGGAAGGGAAAAATAAGGGAAGATTTAGTGTGCTAGGAACTTCTGGCAATTCCCTCAAATATAAATTGAAAAAAATGTCAAATTGAATTCACTAGCATGCTGATTACCCAAAGGGATTTATTTCATCAAGCATTTTGGGGCTTGTCTAATGCTGCTTTAGATAATTAATTTTCCCTAGGTTTATATATACTATGCCAAGCACATATATGAGGTCTATTAATAGCTGACACAGTGATAGGAGTTTCAAAAAAAAAAAAGAAGTAATAACAATAAAAAATTATAATTTGTTAATTTTTGTTTCCAAATCCATGAGTTGGGTCTCACATCTGTTCTTACTGAAGAAATTTAATCTGGTTGGTAATCAAAGGGAATAACAATTCTAAACCAAATGCTACAAAGGCTTCTTACTTACCGCATTCTGCCATACCGTTTGTTCTGGATCCTGTTACCTCATTACCGTATCTGTCAACACACCAGCACTGCCCTATGCTTCCATGGCACTGACTTGGTTTGTAATACCCATCTTCATCACATAAGGGGATGTACTGCCCTGTGATATATAAATATTGAATCAGAATATTAAAAACCACCTCTTGGCCAATGTAACAATTATAGCAGAAAGTAACTTCCTTTTGCTTTTTCCTCATTCCAGACTTTACACTGGCTGGTTTACTATTACTAAATTCAGTTAAGCAGAAAGTGACTGAATATATCAAATGTGGGAGGAAGAATAACACGTATCAGTCTTGGACTGATTTCATTAAATAAAGTGACCAATCTCCCTTTAACTTTTACATTGATCCTGTGATACATATTCCTTACTCCCTGAACATCTCAGTCAAGATCTTTGCTGTATTCTGGGAAAAAATTTCAAATGTAGCACCCAGCCCTCAATGGGTTGCTCTATAATCTGTGGAGTACAAAAAAGTCTGAATAGAAAGGGCCAGGCTTCCTGGACTAACAAAATATCTACTACAAGGCTTTGGAGCTATTTTTATTTAATATATATTTTACAATTCATTTAGTTATCTACTAATATTTAATTCCCTCACCACAGAAGACAAATGCAGTGTAACACACCAATTTTATCAACAGCAAATGTAAAAAACAAATAAAATGTGCATTTATATGCAAAATACTTAGGCAAATTAGGCTCTAAGCCAAAAGGGTTCCCCACCAAGCGTACAAAAGACACAATCAGGAACTTATTTTGTGAGGCAGTGACTTGCCTAAGGCTGAATAATCTGCTGTTTTTCATTTGGAATGAACAGAGACTTTTTGAAAGATACATAAAAAGTAGACAAACCACTTTTAACAAAACATTCATATGAAAGCATTTTGAAGTGTATAGTTGTTGTCAGAAATACAGTTGTAGCAGAAATAGTTTTTACTACATTGGGCCAAGCCTTTTATTGCAGCTTTTAGACAGTGGCTAAAGGTAAAATGAAGATTTTACATTTCAGTAATACTGATACAGTATAAACTGATTCACGACAAAGATTTCAATTACTTAAAGAATATTACAGGTAAAGGATCAGCAGAGATACTAATTTAGGAGTGCCTTAGACTGTCCCTTCTATAACTGTAAAAATGTACCTTCTATTAGGGTAATAAAACAGATGTAATATCTTTTGGTAGGTAAGGTAATAAAACTAAGTTTAATAGCTTTCAAAAATTTCATAAATTTTGTTGCAGGAATTTACTGCGGTCTATCTTTGTTGGATTAATATTGATTTTATGTTGCTGTTTCACTGGGGTTATTTATGTAAGCAATAAAACCTTCAAAAGAATGATGTATGGCTCACCTACGAGCTTCTTTCCTCCTTGCTGCTTGTGAATGTTGCCGAGTTCTGTCTGGCAAGGTGGGTCTAAAATGACATAAAAAATGTTAAACAGATTACACTGTATCTAGGAAAGAAAGCATATGACTAAGTTTTCACAGTTTGCTACATTCTAAGGTCACTCTAACTACTGACCTTAAGGAACACACGCATCCTGCATTAGTAGCCATGTTCTAAGCTCTGCAGTAAAAGAATTACTGCACCTTGCTACAGCTCCAGAGTTATGAATTAGAGCACCACCACGGATTTGTGCAGAAGGCCACTCCCAGTTAACCCAGCTGTAAGTGAGCATCTAGTCACTAGTCTGGAGGATTGAGGAATACTAGACCAAAATACTAACTATCACACCCTATTTTATCAGTCTACAGAAATCGGAGTGTGACTGTGAAGCTTGCCTCATGTATTAGTTAGAAACAGGATGGCTCTTTTAATTCTTTCCCTTTTGTCCTTTTTAGAAGTCATGTTCAAGTTTCATATTTCATGTACTACACTAAGAAAACAAGAATTTTCTCCGCTGAAGTCTGCAACTTGTGATTCTATTGCAACAGTTTAAGACTGAACCCCATGGGTACAGAGCCCCATGTTCAGCAAAATGAGTTAAGAAGTGGCTAAAATTTAGATGGCTCTAACAGGCAGAACAGGTATTAAAATTCAGTTTTCGACTCTTCAGAGTTATAGCTTATTCCAGTTCTAAATCATTTAATTTTCTACTGTCTATAAAAGTAAGTCGCAGTATGCCCCATGAATGGGAAGGAAATAAGACATCAATATGTATACATTACTGTTGAATAAGTGAAAGAATCAAAGACAACAAAGTACTAATCTCTGAACACTGATATTGCATACTACATTAGACCATTAGCACAAAGGCATTTCTCAGTCTGAATCCACAGTAGTATTAGTGAGTTTACTCACATGTGTCTTCAGCTTATACCATCCCCAGACAATATTCTGATAACATCTCACTAAAATCTCACATTCTATGAATATTAAATGCATTTTCCATTTTAGCAGACTCTGATTATTTAGAATACATCTTTGCCATGCAATTAAATCAAGGCTCCCTTCTGAAATACAGTGAAACTACTTTTTTTTCCATGCAAACAGAAAAAAATCTGAGCTAGTTTAAAGATGAGTAGGACTGGCCTAGCTTCTTGATGAAGCACACAGTTAGACCAGAACCCAGTCACTGTGTAGGGCAATGGGTAGGCAAAAATCACTTGAGTGGTGACAGTCCGAAGCAGCCTTTCCTGAATTCCTCCTAAAGGAAGACAAGAGTGCTCACCCTTTTAGCCAGCTGAGAGCAGCACAAGATGCACAAAGGAGTGCAGGAACAGCAAGAAGACATTATAATACACGGAGGTGCATTTCTTGCAGAAATGCTCAAACTCTAATGACAAATGCCTAGATGAACTGGGAATCAAAAATATTATTTCTGTTGAACACAGAGCCTCTTGGCTGCCTGTCCTGGTTTCAGCTGGGATGGAGTTAAGTGTCTTCCTAGTAGCTGGTACAGTGCTGTGCTTTGAGTTCAGTATGAGAGGAACGTTGAGAACACTCTGATGTTTTCAGTTGCTGCTAACAAATGTTTAGACCAAGTCAAGGATTCTTTAGCTTCTCGTGCCCAGCCAGCGAGAAGGCTGGAGGGGCACAAGAAGTTGGGAGGGGACACAGCCAGGGCAGCTGACCCAAACTGGCCAAAGGGGTATTCCAGACCATGGGACGTCATGTCCATTATAGAAACTGGGGGGAGTGGGGGTGGGGATCGCCGCTCGGGGACTAAGTGGGTGTCAATCAGGGGGTGGTGAGGAATTACTCTGTGTACCATTTGTACATTCCAATCCTTTTACTGTTACTGTTGTCATTTTATTAGTGTTGTTGTCATCATAATTACTTTCGTCTTTTCTGTTCTTTAAACTGTTCTTATTTCAACCCATGAGTTCTACTTCTTTTCCTCATTTTCTCCTCCATTCCGCTGGGGGGGAGTGGGTGAGCGGCTGTGTGGTGTTTAGTTGCTGGCTGGCATTAAACCATGAGACTGCCATAGCTTAGGTATATCAATAGGCCTTTGGTATTATTCATGAGCTCTTATCTAACAGAGTAAATAGAAACTGGAGGACAATAATAAGCCCTTACTGACAGCAGGCTGTTAATTTCTCTTGGCTTTACACTTTAAATGTTTTTTACATATTCCCTACTTTTAAAGGAGCTTAAAAATGAGTGGCCTCGACTCTGATGGGCCAGGCTTTCACACTAAATCTATGATTCTTTCTACAGTGAAGGCCTTAAAAGTAGGCTCTACTTTTAAAATACTGTTCACAGGAGTCTTGGTGCCAGAACAAATTTTCAAGAGATGTCTTTCCAGGCAACCAAGCAATTCTGTGTGTGCTCTTGAAAACTACTGGGACATGACACCATTGGGTGGGTATTGGGTTTTAAGTGTTTAGTCTCTGAGTATTTGCTGAGGCTATATGAAGTTTCACGTTTCTTGTTGTAAGAAGTGCTTTGATGATGATCATGTTCACTATTATGCCAGAGATGTTCATTACCTTTCAGAACTAAGGTTTCTGTCTTTTCTGGTATTTAAAGAGTTAAGCTCTTAATTGTCCAATATTCTGAAGATCAATTATTTCTTAAACCAAAGGTATTTCCAATTCATCAGTAATCTAAAAAATTATAGTAATTTATGCACCCAAGTACCACAGGCTAGAAGGATCTAGGATTGTGGTGGATTTGGCAGTGTTACGTTAACAGTTGGACTTGATGATCTTAAAGGTCCTTTCCAACCTAAATGATTCTATTCTTTTCTATTCTAACTTTCAAAGACAGATCTTCAAAGAAGATGAAAATATGCTGAAGGAGAAGAACTAGTCAAATAGGAAAAATATACGTGTTTTGTTCTGTGGAAAAAAAACCTAAATTAGAAACACAAAGTTGCACACATGAGCACTAACGTGGAAATGTAAAAAGGATGGACTATGCCTAAAGAAAAAAAATCTTCATTTACAGCTATAAATCTTTGGTTGTATAATTACAAAAAGGAATTCCACTAACCAAAAGGTAACAAGGCAATATGAGAAAGTTACTTACCCAAAACTCTCTTCTTCTCAGAAGCTAGGTCTTCAAGATTCACACTTAAGCTTTGCTTCTCAGGATAAAAGCAGCAAAAAATCTTAACAATACTAAATCACTCTGGTGCTTAAAACTGTCAAAGAGAATGGCAGGCTAGAAGTTCAACCAATTCCTTTTGGTCAACAACATATCCTTTTTCCTCTCTCCCCAAATCATAATGCTTCCCTCTTTATATTCCAGTTAGTTCCCGAGTTTCGAAAAAGCTTTCTTTTAGATTTCTGAACTTATTTCAATAAAAAAAGCAGTGACACTGGACCACTTTTGGGAGTCTTGAGCCAAGGAGAAGAAATTCCTTTAAAAAATCAGTGTGGTGGCTTCCTTTGAAATAGAAATGAATCTGACATCAGTCTTTCTGGTAATCTGAATACAAGTAAGAGACCTAATCCTCTTCATCTTTAATCTACTTCCGCAAATGCGGCAGGAATTGTCTGACAATATCACTGCATTGTTATGAGTGATTCATGGACCACTTAACAGCAGCCATCCACAGTTCTTCAGTGCTCAAAGTACTGATGTAGACCAGAGTATTCCATGTTATTAATACTGGCCCTTGAGACATCAATATTCAGTTGTGTCAAGAGGTGCTGCAAGGCTAGTATGATTAAGCTTTGATTTACCACGAACAGACACATTAGCAGAGCAATGGGAGTAAAACTGGTAGATTTGACAAAGAATGTCCAGGATTTTTAAAAGACGTGCCTCAAGGAGCTGCCACACACGCAGTGAACCTCCAGCTTTCACAGATTCTCCATCTTATTCAATTACAAAGCAGTGATTTTCCATCTATCGGGTAGATAGCATTTGGCAGAGCACCTTAGCTTCTGGCACTGCAGGTTAGGCTGCCATGTTGTGCCTTGCCTGTGCTTGGGGTCAAGTATTATAATTGTTCTTGGACAACCGAGGCTTGAACTTTAGGGATTTGAATCATCAATACTGAACTTCACAAAATCTTTCTGGGGACCTCAATTATGTGTTAAGGCACATTACACTTTTCTTTAGAACCATCTGCAAATATATCTGAAGTCCTGCAATCTGAAAAGACTGACGTAACAAACACAAATCACTACAATTACCACTCTTCGGTAAGATGGACTACTTTTAAAGTCATAAAGATGTCTTCCAGCCTTGACAGACAGAAGAGCCTGTAAGACAAAGCCATCTAGAAAAATGCTGGACTAATAGATCCATGTAGAGGCCTGTAGTAAAGAAATACTTAGGTGCTAAGCATTAATATTCCCAGCAAAATTCGGTACTCTCCTACTCTAAAGCAGTGATGCAACAAAACCCAGTGTGTAATAATGATGAAATACTGGCAGAAAGAAACTCAACCTGTAAAAAGGCCAACACTGCAAGTGCCTCAGCATTTAGATAAGCACTAAAGCGTTAAGCTAGTATCAAACAACTAAGAAAGTAACTTCAGAAGATGAGCACTGAAACACTTGCATGAATTGTAGTTGAAACTAGAGGGCAATAGTGACCAAAGTGTACAGAAGACTTGCAAAGAGCACTAGCAAAGTGCAGATTTTGAAGTATTGCAGAAATGAATTATAGTGTCTTGGACGTATCTCAGAAATACTAAACTACACTTAAAGCAGAATAAGGCCAAGACAAAATGCAATAAGCACCACTGAGCCGTACATAAGTATTTAAGCATTAGTCAAGGCAGGACAGATCTTTTTCTAAGCAACAAAGATCTGACTTAAGTATTCATAAGAAGTTGATTGTACTGACTAGAAGTTGTGAGTAATGTGCAGTAATGGGTCTAGTGTACTGTAATGCATCATGACAGAACTCAAGCAGTAAGAAAGAATGAGAAGAGTTGCAAGTACTTGTCTGATCTTGGCGGTCTTCAACTGTGAAGCTAAGATCAAGGAGCAAGAGGGCTTCTCAGATAACAACTCAAGCACATACTATGTATTTTAAAAAAGCACAATGGAATTTCTATCCCAGTATGATACACATTGTTGACTAAATTTTGTATTCACTTTGAAATTGTTAATCAACAGCAGTGCTGTAAAACTGTAGATCTGCCCAGAAAACACCTACTAAGCTCAATGAATACAGAGAGCTTCTACATGGCTTGAAGCATTCTGTTGATAGGAACTTATTTTAGCAAACATCAGAAGGAAGCCACTGAATTTCTCTACGAAGCCATCTCTTTGTTATTAATAGTAAAGTTCTTGTTAAAGATCTTATTTACATTTTTCAGTCAAATAAAACATAACCAAACATAAACATATTACAAGGTTCAGCATACCACTGCAAATTATGAATACAGAATTCAGTGAGTCACTAATACACTAGGGAGTTAGCACTCAGATAGTTGTGCAAGAACTAATAATAAGATGTGACTAAAGAATACTACAAGCTTTTTTCCTTCTTACACCTTCAGAAAAGAAGGAGATTCTAGATTTTGCTGACAGTGTTGACTTGGAGGGATAGAGTGCATGTTTAACATGCAAGGATTGCCAAAACTCAGATTTTAGCTCATTTACAAAGTTGAGGATACATCTTTTTTGCTATATGCTCAAACACACTGTGGTATCACAAGCTATCTAAGCTGTTTTAAATCAGCACCTTATCACAACACAATGGTCAAGACAGTGAGGAAACTGGTAAAAAGGGAAGAAAAGCTTGATAATGTTGGATTCTGCAATGGGGAGAATCAGTGTCACTGAAAGCTGGATCCCAGATTTTCAGCCTTCAGGGTACCACTAGTATAGTTCACTACTGTTTAGATCAGTCTTTACGATACCATCCTTGGGTTTTAGCAGTACACTGACCAAATACTTTAGACAAACAGAATTTATAGCCTATAGAATGCAAAACTACTTGAAACTAATCTGTGGAAGTGCTTTCTTAATGTCCTGGTTATGCTCTACACAACTTATATGAAATTGGTAGAAGAGACTTGGAACATACTAGGCCACATGTTACATGCTGTACTTTCTCTGACAACTGAAAAGAATTATGCTGCCCTCCAAAGAGCCAGGGTGTTTATATATTAAGCTGAAATGATTGTGGTGGTGTTTTTTTTTATTTTGAAGACAACCAAACAAAACATGTTATATTTTTACTTTAAAAACTACTTTACTTCTGGGATTGGTTATTTTTCATTTGCTAATTTTGTCAGCAGTACATACATGCTTATAAAAATAAAAGCCAAAATTTTGTTTTACTATAAAACAAACAAGGTGTTTTCAAAGATTAAATGTTAACTTTTAACTACAAAGTTACCAAAGAAAAGAAGTCTGCTATTTAGTACGTATCTACAGAAGTACAGCTTTATTTTTGTTCAGATTTACATCTGGCAGATGTGGCATGAATCTTTATTTCCACAGAAATGAGAGTCAACCCATAGATGGTGAGTGCTAGTGGGAATTTATCACAAGAGTTTTAAGGGCACAAGTGAGATTTAAAAAACTGATATTAAAATTTTCAAAATGGCTGAACTCACTTTGCAAACTTTCCACCAAATCAGTCGTATCTCCTCTGCTGGCAGTAGAAATTTGGACCCTGGCTGCTATTTATCCCTTTGAAAATCTCCCTCATGTTAGTAAGAGAAATGAAGGGGCAATTCTGTCCAGTTTCAGCCAACATTTAATGACTTAATTCTTTGATTCATTACGACTAGTTTGATTATATAATTTATGTGATATCTCACCTAGATCTAAAATTGTTATATGATCCTCAGGAAAATAATGCTTAAGGTTGCATTTATTTGTTTAACAAAATTGTATCAGGACATTAACAAGAGATTCATCTAGACAGTAAAAAGCAATTGGTTTTAAGTCCAAATGACTGGAAATAACTTTATCCATAATGTTCATTCAGTTATTTTAATAGGCTCACAAAATGGAACATTAAGATGCCCTACTTCAGCAATAAAAAAGTTTATTTTATAATGTAGGTGAAGTAGATTGGGAAAAAAATAATTTAAGTAATTTTGTTCTTTATTTTGGTCTCTTTCCTCTGAATACTTACTGGAAGTTGGCATGAGAATATTGCTGTAAAAGCATTAGCCACTGTTTTGCACTTTATTTAGAATCTTTGAATTTCTAGCAAGCCTTTCCATTTAGCTCAGGTTGTTTCTTTGGTTTTTTTTCCTGTTTCTTGGTGGTTTTTTTTTAACTTCATTTTAGGTATTCACAATACGTCAAAAACCTTAACACAAATTCACAGTACAGCATTTAAGTGTTTGTAGTTCACTGTAATCTTCTTACTATGTTAAAAAAAAATGCTACTAAAAGGTCAGTCATATACATATGTAGGTTGTTCTCATCTTTTACCTTGCTGTCTTTGGAAGCAGTAGCACCACTCATTGTTAGATATCAAACTGTCCTTGTATGTGTCACAAGAATTGAAGAACGCCCTGGTGCACAGCTCATTCTTGTCAAGGTAAATGCTTCCAAGTTCTGACTGGTCCAACAACAGGTCAAAGTTCGTATCAAGCCTGTTAAACATCCAGCCAAGGGAGTCTTTGCAAATTGGCAAAATGCTGGTATCAAATCCTAAGAGGTAAAAAAATAAATAAAAAAATCATATATCAGGAAAGATCTAGCAGCTGCCAAGCTCAGCCACCACAAAAGAATGCTGCATCATGGAAATTGCTCCAGCAGTACATAGATATAGTACATAAACAGTGTATGCTACTGAAGTACTACATATAAATTATGTCAGCTTCATTTTAAAAAATCATTCAATTAACCTGCTAAAATACCTAATCCCACATCAGTCTCAAATTATTTAGAAATACGAGTTTTCTTGTCAAACATTATACCTATAGCACACACAGTATGTACAGTAATAAATGATCTACACTGATTTCCTAGAAAATAACTCTGTTGAGGAATTTTAGTGATATTATAAATCAGGGGAGTGAAGCTTAAGTGGTTTTGTAATGTTTACAGAAATAAGAAGAGAAAAAATTCCACATAACTTGTTGGAGTCCATTTTTTTTCTTCCAGTAACTTACATTCAATTCTATGAAAAAGGAACACAATACTCAACCTCAGCAATGCCTTGCAAGTTATGATATTTTATCTTTACCTGATGTACTTTATATCTTGGAAGAGGCCATGGAAAAGCTGATTGCTAAGAGCAGCTGGCTGCCAGTACATAGCTACTAATAGGGCTTACATCTTCCTAAATTGTTGCTTGGAAAAAGGGCCATCAGGAGCAGGCTGAGTTAATGATTCCTGTAGCCAGAGGTCAGACCTCACATTTGATTTTCCTGCATCAACTGTAAAGTACATGCAGAATTTTACATGGACATGGATCGGAAATTCAGAAACTGCCAGGCCTCTTGCCTATGTAAAAGATGTGAGCTGCATTTGATATACACACACGTTTTTTCCTGTTCATGTGCTATGGGTCGTACCACAGGCTTATGGTGCATGTGGCCAGGCAGTTGAGTATACATCCAAATCAGAACAAGATTTAGTGCTACTAAATACTATTCTTCTAAAAACTTTTAGGCTAAAACTGAGCACTGAAAAAATAAGATTGGTAAATATGGCTGTAGAAAAGTTGACATGAGAGTATATAGGAATTCCCAGTTTCTACTGCTATTAAAGTCAAGCCTGCCTGCCTTAGTGTGTTCTGAAAACAATAAAGAAATCTGGAAAGTGTTTCTATACTGTTAAAACAGGTCAACTTTGATAACTCAGTAATCAGATTTAGAGATCAGTAGCTTTTCTTCTAGATACATATATTGTGGAAATATCCATGCTATGGTAGAACAAGCATTTTGGAAAGGAAAAGGAAACTAACTCATAGCACCAAAAACTGCCCCTGTAAGTCAGACAACCACATAAACTCCCCCTTCCCCAGAAATCCTAAATTAACTATGACTTATCAGGGCAGTCTTACTTTTTCTTGCCCCCTGTTGATCTGTCACATTCATTATTATTTCTGCTTGACAGAAAGAAAAGAAAAAAACAAAAAAAATAATGCCATTTGATATTTATGAAACTTTTGACATGTTCAACACAAAAAGGTAGCCAGGCATTCAAACAATGGTCTCTCTTCCTTCCTCTCCAGCCCCTAATAAAACATAAACATACTGTTTCCTATCCTGCCTTTTGTGTACCTGCATGACGGGAGTAATTATTCTTGTGCTCACAAAATTTATCTGAATTTGGCATTTTGGCCAGCTCACCAAACGGTAAGACAAGTTGCAGAAAAACAGCAACCATGAGGAGAGAGATTTTAATGAATAAGATGCCAGCTAGAAGTGGCATAAAAAAAATAAAAATAAAATAAAATAAAAACCCTTTAAAGGTGTATTCATGGACAGATCTTATGGGCCAAAGTAGATAATTATAGCTAATACATCTGCATGTGGAATTTTAAGCCTAAATTTATTGAAAGAGGCATCACTTTCAAGCTTAGGACAAAGTATTTTTAAATTAGAGTTTGTGGTCTATGCTGGAAAACTCACATCATTAAGTACTTTGTATTTTAGAACACTAGAAGGTAGTGTTATTTATTAAAAAACTCTACTAAGGAAAAAGGGGAAAAAAACCCCAAACAACTGCTTATTTTATTTCTCTCAGCCAGTTTCAAATTTCTCTCTAAGAAGAAATAAATTTACCTGAAGAATAGTGAAAGATCACTGAACATTTCAAAGGTTTTATGCATCACTAAATTAAGGTTGGAATGATATTATGTATCTGCAGAAGATTTTATGCCCATTTTTCTTCTTGATTCCCCAGGCATCAGCTTGTGAATTGAGTTCATACTCTATTCTCATTCCTAAATTTTTTATCACTTCTTTTTATATAGCTTTTAGATTTTTAAAAAGTGTGTCTACCAGTAATGTCCCACTGGATTTTTATCTATTACATTTGTCCTACTTAAGGACAGAGCTTGAAATTAAAACATTTGCATTGGAGTCAGCAATATCATTAAAAACCAGATGATTTTATTACAAATCACTGATATCAACAGGAAAACACCACAAAAATGTCATTATGTTCTCATGTTTTCAAGTTAAAGTTCAACATAACTGTGGTTTAGTATTTAAATATAGAGTTTGAAGTCTGGTATTTATGATATACACTTCCTAGTAAACAGGAATATATTACAACTGGTACATCAGAATTAATAAACCTACTTCAAACAATAATATCTCCTATAAGAAACTTTTTTGTTATGTCCAAGTCTGAAAAATAAAGTTGACATATATTAAAGCTGTCGTAACCTATCTATTAAATAGCATCATATACTGGAGAAAAAGCACTGTGGGTCATGAGGTCTAGCTTTCTACTAAATAATGGTTTGATGTAGTATTTTCAAAAACTATCATGCTTTTTACCTTGAAAGTAGTTTATGTTTCTTTTTTCAGCATTTGCTTCTGAACTAATTTGCATTTTTATTTACAGTCCAGGTATATTGTTGTTTTTACTATTTTTTTTAGTTCTTTCTCTTTTCTGGTATTTACAATTCTAGTGTTTTAAGTAGAGAAAATCACATATCTTAATTTTCATTTGGCTTGTTTCACCAAGCCAAACTCTTTCACGACCATCAGTCACTGCAATAGAGTGTAGAAATGTCTGAAATCTAGGTTAAAGATTAGTTTAGGTGAAATAAATAAAAATCGCTGAAGTATTTCAGAGGTAAGCGAGGCACATGTTGACAGAGACAGAAGCAGCTTTGTTTGATCTAAAATGGAGCCGTCCACCTCCTCCAGAACTGCTACACCACATAAAGATCATAATCTCAGTTCCATGATCATATTATAAACCCTAAAGAGGTTACTTTTATAAAGGGAAATTCTTGGGTCAATTTTATGGAACCTTTAAGGAACTGTCTAAACTTAAGATTATGGCAAATGCTTTCTCTGTGCAATGACTTTCTTCCTCGACCTAAATATTGATAAAATAATACAGGCGTCACTCTTGAAGGTGATATAATTGAGAAAAAGAGTCAGGAAAGCACTTAAGTACATACCTAGAGTTAACATCTACTTACATGGTTTCACACACGAGGGGTCAGGTGATACAGAACTAAGAACCACAAAATCACCAGGTGACCTTGAACTAGGAAATTAATTGCCCAAATTACAGACTACAGATATTATCACTTTAAGCACCAACCAGAATGCTGTTCTTAGACATTTTTTACAGTTGTGACACAAAACAAAAAGTAGAAGCTAAAGGGGGAAAATTAGGATAGTTGAAGGATAGGAATTTATTCTTGATGGCTAAGTACCAGGACATTGTAATGAGGGGAGCAAAAATTGCTGCTCAGATGTCTGCATCATGAAAGAAGATTTTCTCTTTCTCTCATTTTAACCACTTATTTGAAATCTATTTCCATATATCATAATGAAATGAGCTTTTATGCAGCTATTTCTGAACGTTGTCTAGACAAATGTGAAGTACCAGCTTAAGCTCTTTTCCTCAGCCAAAACAATCCCAAGGGAAATTTTACTGAGAAATATTCCCCTCCTCCATGGCTTACACACTATCATTCAAAACATTTCCTCAAAAGGAAACCAACAGAAATGTTCCTGTGTTTCTGATTATTTCTCAAGGGAGAATCTCAACTCTTAGTAAATATAATCTGCTTTTCAAGGTAAAACTATTGTTTCCCTACTTATTAAGCTCATAAGTAATAAATCCTTGCATACATTGAGGAAGATAGCTTTTGACATTAAGTGGAAATCAAAACAGCATACATACATATGGCTCACATAATGCATTATATAAAAATTTTTATCTAATATGCCAAGAGAAGTAAACTGCATGATTCTTTCCAATACCAGTACACTGTCCAGTACAATAAAAGACATGGACAAATCATGCACATGAATAAACACACATGCACTCTGCTGGAGTCCTGCCTGCCATCTAGACCATGGCTTTTACTTGTTCAGCGTGCAAGCCTCATAGCAAGAAGGTTTTCACTTGTGATGGATTTGTCTAGTATTTTGGCTATCAGAAAATCTTCAGTTAATAGCATCCCACAGCTGAAGCTGACCATGCACAAGCTGGGAACAACTTTTCCTTCCTAATGTAGTTTTATCAGGAGAGACCTGAGCAGGAAGGACTAAACTAAAGAGCCGACTAGGCAGACGTGAATGCTTCCTGTCGCATTTGCTGTTCACAAAAGCGCTGATCTAGGTGAGACTCATCTGGCTCCACACTAGCCCAAGAAGGATACAGCATTAGGCATAACATTCTCTGTCACCTGTGTGAAGTTGTAATGTATTCCTGCTCATTGTGATTACACAGATCAGAGTGGAGCCTGGGTTAGGGCAAGACACAGGGAAGGTACCAAAGGTCTTATGATATACCTCAGATAACTGGTCCTCATTTTACAAAAAAAGGTACAAGGGAAAGAAATTAAGCAGAGCTGCAACATCCCTTAAACACCTGTGAAACCTTGCATACTGAAGTCTCTCCTTTTCCAGAATGTGTTTTAGAGAATTTTGGGTGTGGGGGAGGCTGTAAGTGAATTAAGATGAATCCTATTGCTGGAGGCTACCAGTTTGCTGATAGATTTGATGGTTCAGATTAAATATGTTCTGCGGGACACCAGACTGACCATTTTATTAATAGGAGTCACTGTTAACGAAAAGTAGAAGATACCTGAAGAGGGAGAAATAGAATAAAATGCTACAATAAATGTCTATATATGTTCCATTGTGTATAAGGATAATTCTGTACAAAAGATTAGAGCCCAAACAAACTGCAGTCAACAGTAATGATTTAGTTCATTCAAGGTCTTAATTCTAAGTAAAGATGGAGTAATTTAAAATTCTTGCTCAGAATTACTTCCAGGCTGGATTTCTTCTTCAAGACTCTCATGTTAAGGATGCCTGGGTTTACACTAACCTGACACATGCAGAAAGTCATTAGAAGAATCTTTCTAGCAAACTAGAACTATCGTTCAGGTTGCCAGCCTGTACAACTTTGCAGTACAGCTTACAGGACATTTTCTGAGATAATATCAGTAAGTAGCCAAATTCTCAGGCAGTCAGCATTTTCAAGGCATCAAAAATGATGTTTAAAATGGCAATTCTTTTTATCTCTTATAACTAAACAATGACTGTATGGGAGAGCAGTGACAGGCTTAAGCAGAAACTTACTGTTCTGCTTGAAAGTTCTGTCTGTACATCAGGGTTCCCAAATATGCTTCAGCAATGAAGATCAGGGAAATTTAATTTATCTCTGCATAATGTCAGCTGTGTCTACTCATCAATAAGGAACTTAGGATAGTCAGAATTAAGTAAAAACCTCCAAGCAACAATCTGAAATTGCTAATTTTATTTACACTTTTCTATACAAAATTGCTCTTTTCCTACTGCATGTTTGTAAGGGCATTTCGCAATTTTAGTGTAATAATATCTCACCATGCTACTTCTAGACAAGTCAATTATAAGTAGTTTTCTTTCAGCCTTCTTGTACTTTTCTGTTATTTTCAAAATTGTTAGTGTATTAGACTCCAAATAATCAGACTATTCCCAAGCCATAAGAAGATTCTCTATTACCTTTGGCCTCTGGTCTTTCATCTTCTAACATGACAAGGCACACAAGTATCCTTCAGAAATAGACTGCCTGTTAGTAGAAATATTTGTGGGACTACAGTATTTTTTGTGCTTTGCATTTGATACATTCATTGCCAGAGTTTTATCACATAAAATTAATACAGAAATAGAAAAAATATTTTAAAATACTTTATACAGGTACATAACATCTCACTTAATTTTTCAACTCCTTATTTCCTTATCCTCAAGGGAATAATAATGGAGCATTATTGTAGTATAGGGGGTTAAGTATCCTTTTCCCCTTTGTGTCATCTATTTAAACCATAAATGGTCTGAAGACAAGATTTAAGTGTTTACATAGCATTTATACCATTTACATAGCAATCTAAATACATCTGGACACAAAAGGGATTTTGGAAATAAAACCCTATTAATTATTTGAAATATTCTAGTCTGTATTACTAATAAGATTCAGCTTTGGAAAAAAGTATCCAGTGAACAAAATTATGCAATTCTTGTAAAAGCACAACTATGTAGGCACCTTACATTTTTAACTTGTCATCAGCATATTGATGGCTCTAGCAGATCAACTTAAACACTACTGTTTGGTTTCTTTAGAAATAATATTAATGATAGTACAGTTCAATGTGGGCTATTTAATAGGTGAAACAACTCTGAAAAGCACCAGCAAGGCACTATAAACTTGCACTGCATCTACCTTGGTCAGAAGGACTGTGCCCAAGCCTTTTAATAAATCCTGTCCCAAGTGCCACCAGAGAGCCTGAAATACGAAAAATCCTAAATACAAACAGACAACCAGAAAGGATGTCACAAATTGCTTTTTTAAATGCAGAATGGTTCTTCAGTGAGGAACTCTATGACAAGAATAAAGCCGGGGGAAAAAAGGTGCCAAAACAGATTTTTAACTCCCCAAGCGTAATGAACAACTCCAGAGATCTGCTATAATAATTAGGACTCTGAAAGGGAAAGTTTTATTCAGGTGGATTTTTGTTTTGACTGTTGCTCTCTACAGATCACTAAGTCTCATGTGCTAAGTATAAGGTTGTTACACATGATTAAAAAGTTCTTTGCAAGATTTATTTCCAGGTGTAGCTCTCAGACATCCCCAAAATAGGGGCTGGACTCCCTGGTATACTTACATAGAATTAATGCGCCTGATGTCTTGGACCTACTATGACTTTGGAGACTAACTTTGAGGGATTTGATATGGGATACTACTCAAGAGTTTAGCTCTGGAAGAACAGTTTTAAGAATTTCTTAATGGTATTAGAAAGGACATTACCATGTTGAATGGTTAGCATTATTTTTGTTTCTTTATGTGTTTAAAGATACAGTATCTTCTGCTTCCTCAAATGAGAAATTTTGAAGTTCAGAAATGTACATACCAGGAAACCTGTATATTTGCATTAACGAAACCATCTTTTAAACATTTTTTGCATCCCTAAATCCACAAATGAAAGAAAACTACTCCTGATCATACATTCCTTTGATCACTTTCTGTCTAGAGATGGACTGCCTTTTTGCAGTAGCCTGTCAAATTAATTCAGTCAAGTAAGTATTGACTATTTATAAAATCACGTAAATAGGATCTATTATATTTTAAAGCAATTTTTTTCACAATTAGATATATGAATTTGAGTAACTGATCACAGTACTAAAACACTAGACTTTAAACAGTTACTGTTCAAATGTTTTTGTGAAGCACTGTGGGTTTTGTTGAAAAATTCTTTTTTTAAAGATAAAAAGAAAAGAAGAAAAGATAGGACAAACTGAATGTCTCACATGTAACCATTTCCTACAATTTGATCTGCTTTGCTTTAGTAAAAAGAAAATAAACATGCCAAAGCCTATCACCAAACTTCCATGTTTGGCTCCTAGCATTTCTGTAACAAATAGCAAATTTTTCAACATTCTTGTAACACCACTACCTCTCTTTTAAGGTTGATGAGGTATAGATTTTCTGTTTCAAAGAGTTAATTTAAAACCAGCATAGTAATCAATTAATATTTTGTACAACATTCTAGCTGTTTAAGATTAATTACAAGAGGAAGTCAAACATTTCTGACAGCACCATGTTCACAGCAAATTTTAAGTCAGTAGTACATTGGAACCAGATTTTCCCACACCTGTAGATGAAAAAGAGCCCTGGAAAGCCTATTCTTAGCCATCCCAATCAACTCTTGATTCTGTCTCTCAGGAAACTGATAGGGTAGAATCCAGTCTAACTTGTGCCTAAAATTTCAAATACCTCCTAAAGTACGTGTGGATTCTTTGTACCGTCAAAGGAGAGAACATCATGACTTTGAAGGCTTCCAAGAGGATATTCTGAAAACTGGGCAAGAAACCCGTTTCTTCCCCTCAATTGGAACAGTTCTATTTGTAGAGAAGATCCTCTTCTGAAGGCTTTTAAAGGCAAATACATCTCTCCACCTGCCTTAGAAAGATTCCTTTACTAGCTCAGCTTATGTGGGAAAGATCTCACAGACCCCAAAAACGTTGGAGAAAGCTAATCAGAATGGGACCATAACATTTTCTGGAGAAGAGCTCCTCATGCTCACAGACCTCACAGACCAAAGTGCTCCATGCAATTGAACAATCTGTTCTAAAAATACTCACATATCTCACAACGGCTTTGGTCTATTTAATCTAAGCAGATGGCCATTATCTTCTGCATTGTACATGAAGTGCCAAAACATGAACATTGAGGATGTACTAGATGTAAAATCAACATTAGGTAGACACCACTCAATCTTATGGGTGTTGCTAAAGATACAGTAAGTGACCATCAAAGTCTGAAAATAAACCAACCAGTTTGGATCATATAACACATTTCTAGGTCCAAAAATTGACAAGGTCCAAAAATCCACAAGACTCTTGCATTTTTAGTCACACATTAAAATCTTACATCTTAAGTCTAAATACAGTCTTTGACTGCGCATGAGCGAGTATAATATATCCACGTACACATCATGATATAAATACCTGTCTCGGGTATAGATACTAGGTCTTATTGATGCCACCTGTGCGCTTAAGGAAAAAAAGCCAAGGAAAATGTCTAAGGGAAAAATCTCACCCTCTTAAGAACTTTGTGCTTGCACTACATTTCAATGTATTCAAAGTATTAAGTATGAATTTTACGTTCTGTATTACATAGAACTGAATTACTTGAAACACTGACTTTTTATTTGTATGCTGTAGTACTTGCTAGCTATAGTTACTTCTTTTATTACTGCCCAAATTTCTTTTTGTACTTTTACTGTATTATCAGGCTTCTAAAAAAGCTGTGCTGCATTTTTGACCTTACCTATTCAGCATGTTATACTCAACAAAGTGAGTATTCAGCAAGAAGCGCGATGTTTCATCTGACCTTTAACTGAGCGATGAGCTAACACTAGCTATATTATTAGATACTTTTTATTTATTACTATACAATAAATGTTTACTTAAGAGCTGTAAACTTTGTATTTCTGTTGTTTCCATTACTGGATGAGAAGCAGATCACATGCCAGTTATGGGCACCAACAAGAATGTAAATTGGAAATATATGTTTTTAAATGTGTTTTTGTCAGTGTCAATAAAAAGTGACATTATTGTATTACCATCACCTCAGAAACATTTTTTGTCAATGTTATCCCAGATAACACAGAATCATCTTTAATTCATTGTATTTTACAGAATTATTTGTATTTCCTTGGCATGAAAAATCATACAAAGAAATGACATTTCCAATTAAATGATATAAATGGATTTCTTGAAAAAAAGGAAAAGTAATGCTACAATAGCCATCAAGCAAAAGCTAAAAAAAATAATTAAATCACAAATACTTAAAAAGATAATGAACGAACTAAGCTAAGCAGCCAATGGAGGCCAAGTTCTGTGAAACAAACTGTGGAGGAATTAATAGTTTGCGCTTCATATTAATGAAAGGTAAAGTTTTACAGCTTAAGGAATCTAATTTTACTCTCCTTCGCTGTAGGACATCACTCTTGAAACTATTATTGCACAATTCAATTGCTATTTTAAATAAGCCCTTTGATAATTACATTTCAAAATTTTACTACCTTCCACAACAGAAATCTATTTAATATTTGAGAGGGTAAAAAACAAATTATGCCCCCTACTGTTTCCACTTCATTAGTACTCCTGAGTCTTTTCCAGTTTGAAGTATATCCTTGAACATTCCTTTTTACTTCCAAGCTTCTTTTCCATGTGTTTTTCCATACCACTACCCACAGTGGCATCAACTAGCAACGATGGGTGACACATAACTGCAGCTCCTGTACATTGTTTCTTAGGGCTAGTCATTCAGCAACTCACTTTTCTCTATGGAAAAGTTGCTCAAAATCCCTACTTGTTTCTACTGGTTTGTCTCCTTATATAGCAGCTAATTATCAAGCTCTATCAAACAGACAATTTGATAGCATTCACAAATGAAAGCATTGTGAACTGTAGGGGCCATACATTTTTACAAGCAAGAGTCTTCCCAAATAACACGGAAAGATTAATGTGAACATCTTATATCAGTACTAAGGCATAAATAAGCAATTAGCTTTAGAAAAGCACAAAGTTATGGTTTCATACACATGCCTATTTAAAGCACATGAGAATAAGGCAAGTCTTAGCAATGGAAATACAAAAGTACAGAAAAGTATCAAAGAGAACGTCAATAAGACAAGTAGAAATCTCTTACTGCTTCTTTCAGGCCTTTGAACAATCCTAGTCTTCTTATTCTGAATTCCACTTTCATGAAGTGCCTTAAACCAGTCTCTCAATCTGTTCGCCACCTCCCTGAATTCCAGGTCACTGCACACTGAAAAACAAAATGCGGAGCTGTTTAATGTTTTTCTCCTGGGTGTGGAATAGAACTTTTCAAACTATGCTAAAAAAAAGTAAAACACATAAAATAATATAAACATATATGTTCCACAGTTTTCTTCAATTCATAAAGTTTAGTTTCATTACTTAGGTATGCCTTCAAAACCCAATTAAGGTCCTCAGAAATAAATGCCTGATATGTAAAGCAATTATGGAATTATATGTATCTAGAAATTAAAAACATCCTTTGCAAACTACTGTAAACAGTTCTAGTACAGATATTTTCACCTCTTACTGTAGAAGAGGCTGTGTGGCAGAGAAACCCATGACAGTCTTTTGGAGTTTCATTTCTACGTTCATTAAGGCAAAAGCAACGAAAGCCCTACCAGAACAGGCTGGAGATGTGATTTAGGCAGCCGCCCAGTTTGCTTTCCTATGCTGAAGCGTGAAAAGAGGCAATAGGGTTGACAGAGAAAGTGCTTCAAGTGTGTCCTGAAAGCTTATTTCATTCAATGTAGTTTTACAAGCCAACATTCGTAAGCACCTTATGCAAACAGGCAACTGTACAGCTGCCTGGTGACAGAAAGGATGGCTTCTTTGACCAGAAACATCAAAGGCAGAAAAAGCACGCAAGACCAAAAAGACGACCTGTAGCACCAAGAGCAGCAGATTAGCTGCAGACTGGCTGAAGCGCTGTACAGTACTGGTAGTTAGTAGTGAAGCCAGCAGCAGAAGCAGATAAGAGATGTGCAGTGAGGAGCCCTATTCACCTTCAGTATTAAGCTGCTGGAGAAGACAAAGAAAAGGTAAGCTTGGAGCAAGCAGATCCCTTCCAAGCCTCAGTTTTCCTATTTCATCTGTTTGAGAGAAGCTGGGAGAAGACAAGAGAAGTAACAGTACCTGGAAGATGACAAAAGCAGGAAAGGCACTGGATATATGCTTCCCTAGGTAACAAAATACCTTCCATTGCCCTTGTCAACAGTTACCACTTCCAAATCAGGATCATTTTCCAGGTCTACCAGTAACTAAGCCACCAGCTGAAGAGCTTATACCTAAGTTAGCAGAGTTTCACAGTGATGCTCTTGAAAATAAATCTCTAGTTAGCTTACTTTTCTCCTTTATTATGTATCAGTCCATAATACTTGGTGACACCGCCTTCAGCACACTTCATTAAATTGAACACTGTGAAATACCTATTTATATTTTAGAGTAAGATTGAAACATGTCATTATGCCAACAACTATCAATTCCTGTACAACAGCAGGCATCTAAGCATTTGTTTATTTATTCTTTGCTGAAGTCTCTCTTGAGACTTTGACTCTCTCCATGAAAGACTTAGGTGCAATCTATACATACATTTACATATATTATGAACTGACATTTTAATAAAACTTGTATTGTGCTTTTCTCTTGTATAACAGAACAAATTTTTTTTTCTGATAATTTGATATGGAACTGGGGAAATTTTATTTTTTTAATGATATATGGGCATGTATGCTCAAAAATGGCATACTGCGACAACTAGATGAAAATGGTCCCCTGAGCCAAGACTACACAACATAATTCAAACTTGTGGGATTTCTACCATTTGCTACAATGACACCTTCCTTTACCAACTCTTGCACCAGCTGACAGGTCAGCATAAAGAATCAGATATTAACTTGAGACAGCCCGCTGCTCTTCAATTTCCCCTCCCATTACAGGTGAAACAGAATAATATTTTTCCCTTCTCTAACTAACCTCACTTGGTTTAAGAGAAAGACTTTTAGAATAGAATCATAGGGTATGGAGCACAGCACAATCATTAGGGGTACCTGACCTGCCATGTAGCAGCTTTGATTTATCTACCCTGCACAATACTGTGTAATACCACCAGAGTTCCCAGAAATAACATAGCTACATTAATGTGGTGCACTGACCTGGCTATTTTCATCTACTTCTAACTTGTCTATATGCAGTGCTACTCTGATTAACCTCTGATGCTGAGGTGATCTACTCAAGAGCCAGCACATAAGCTCATTTCCAGGCACAGACACACACATATAACCACATATATATATATGTGTGTATGTGTATATATACATATATTTAAAGGGAGAGCATGAGGAAGTGCCAGCAACAAGTAAAAGCTTAGCTTGAATAACACTAACAGAAGGATCCACATGGCAGCTGCATGATGGAGAGACTGTATGAATTCCCCCTTTCTGTAGAAGCAGCCAAATGGACACACTGAAGCAGATCATCTCCTAAGCTCATTAAGGTGTAAAAAAGCCCTAAGCAAAGCAGATAGTGCCTCTTTATCTATTAGGTTTAAGAATAAAACAGAGCTTGCTGTTTCAGCATCTGGTAGTAGCCACTATCATGCACAGTATGACATAAAATGACATTTTCTGTTCTTCTGTGCATTGCATTCCTTTCAAAATGAAGGTATATATGGCACACTTTGGGGTTCAGACACATCCCATATCAGATCTCAGATTAGGGGCATTCTTCCAACTTCAACTTCTTATAACACTTTTCCCAAACTTTGCTTGACAATTTAAATCATGGGCTGTATCTCAAAACAAAGAATGAGAAAATTGTAATAATTTTTGTTCATTTTAATGATTTTGATAACTTTATCATGGTAATAATCATCTTCGAAGCTCAAGGCAATGCAAACCAAACTGATTCAAACTGTCATTTGCTTATTTTACACCCCACAGCTACTGAAGTGCTGGAGGCAGCTCTCAAACATGGCAGGTAATGACATTTACTGTATTATTAATTTAAATGCACAGGGAATTTTTGGTTCATGACATTTCTAATATGTCAAGTAAAAGTAGATGTCTTCTATATGGGAAATATATATGAAAGATGAAGCAGAACTACACTAATCTATACAATAATTTACACGGACAAATTGTGTTCTCAGCAAGAATTTAAAGCATGGGTTTATAACAATGTCTCATATTTCAATATTTGACTATCACAATTTTTTATCAAAGAACATTTAGATCATTTACTAGCATCTCAGAAAAAGATTTAAGTGGTAGAACCAGAAGGCAAATTAGAATTCTTGCCATGAAACTTTCTATCAATCATTTCATTTCCACAGGATAGTTAAAATATGTTAACATTTTGAGTTGGTTAAGTAACAACTAATCACGCAATTTAACTGTGATTGCTGGAAAGTAAAATACATTGAATTTTTTTTTTTGGTTCCCACCCCCTCACTTCCCCCCCCCCTTCTATTATTTCTTCGCTGTTTTGGAATTTTCCATTGAGAAATTTAAGTTTCAGATTTCAGTATACTTGCTATATTCTAGAATGCTTTTCAAGATCTAGCTATCCTAGCATTAAAATAGAATAATAAGAAAAAAAATATTAAGAATGTATTTTTCATTTTATGGTTTTTGTTAAGTGGTTTTGGTTGTGGCTACTTAAAGTTAATTCCTTATCATCTGATTTCAACATTTGTTCACTTCCATGGTTACTCTTGTATATGGTCCTCTCTAAATATTCTGTTACATTATATTGTTTGAAGCATTTCAGAAAAATAAAAGAATCTGACAAAAATAATTCAGTTTTTTATTTTGTGATTACTAGGGAAAAAAAGCTAGTACTATCCTGACATGAGAATGAAAAAAAACCATACTAAAAAAGAGAGAGACCTTATTAGAACATGATATTTTATACTGGAAAATGACAAAGCAGAGAACAGATTTACATAAGTATGTAGGAACATACAATATTAGTAGTGGCAAATAGCTCGTTAAAGTAGTACAGCTATTTCTATAGTTAGAGATTAGCATTTGAGTACTTTTGGGCCAAGAGCTCCCATTTCCTAAATTATTAGGTACAAGGTGCTTGGACTACTTAAACTGTGACAGTGGCAGAAAAGCTGCACTCATTACCCCATCAGATAACACAGAGAAGCAGAGGACTAGTGGCTTGACAGAGGAATGTTCTCAAAGGAAAAAAACTTCATCTTTTGACAGTTCCCAAAGGTAAATTGGGTAGTAAAACCCTAGTTCGGTCCTATCTCAATACAGACATTTGCCAAAACTTGACAGACAAGAACCACTAAATACACTTCTTTTCTTCATACAAAATGGTGCTTACAATACATTTTATATAGGTAGGAATTCATGTGGCATCGAGAAAGTCAACTTCTTAACATTGAATTTGCATACTATTTTCTTCATTTGAATTATATATTCATATGAACAGAAAGCTCTAAAATTATCATATTTTCAGTCTTGGGGCTAAACAATAATATATTTACTGCTTCAAATATTGTACTTCTAAATATACTATGACTGATATTTCAAAGATATTCCAAATAAATTTAATTAGCATTAACACAATACATGAAACAGTCCACCTTGCATGAACCTGCTTTCATGTTAAGTTACAAACACATAAAACCAGAGATTGTGTATTAGCTTTTTTGCATGTTCTTACATTAGGAAAATAATTTGGAAGCTGCTCTACAGCTGTCACATGTATGCATAGCAAATTGTAAAACTGAATATAACTCTAATGTTACATGGCAGAAACCATATTTTACAAATTTCCATTAAAGTGTTTTTGTACGGTATGCATGAATAGCTAAAAGCAATTCCCAGGACAATTCAAGATCATTGTTATTCTTTAACAACTTTTTGTACAATTGTGCTTTACAACTACGGTTCAAACTTATTCACAAGAATAGGGGCTACCATAACCTAATACATCATGAATACTACTTGGTATGAGCTGTCTCAAGTCTTATCAACTTGCAAAAAGTCCAAGTTTTACAAAATCTCTTTTCAGGAAAAAGATATTTTTGGCAATAAAAGAAAATAATTGGGGGAAAGCAAGTCTGGAAAGTAGCACAAACCTTTGGGGAGGTGGTGATGGGCCTGTCAGCTTTAATGTTAAGCAACGTTAAATGAGACAAGGGGATGATTCACTGTTTTGAGACTTTTGTATAAACTCTTCTTTCTTTTTCTTGCCCTTTATGAAAAATCCTGTGCTTTCTGCTTGTCCTCTCCATTTGCTGTGCTTCCTGCCCTGGAAAACGAAGAGGCCGATGTCTGGATAACACGCAGCCACTGTAAGAAGTAGGTGTGTGACAGGACATAGCAGCTTTCTGTTCCCATTCCCGTCCCTGTCTCAGGTACACACAGATTACTGTTTCAGGAAAGTAGCTGTCACCAGCACTACTTCTGGCTCATTGCCTTATCTCTTCCATGGGAGTAGCAGAGACATCTCAAGAGAAAGTGTGAGATGGGAATTCAGGATAGGATCCTGCTCCCGCTGCAGCCTGCCACCCGGATCTCTCTCTTCTTTCACCCATACCTTGAACTGGACTTGTACAGTAGTAGACTGATCAAAGCACGATGGTGTTACATTGTGCATCAGCCTAGAGTAGGATTATTTACTTTATAAAATGTCTTACAATTTCAGTGAACCAGAGAGCAGGTAATACAATTCATGTCTGAAACAATTTGAAATTATTTTGAAATTAAAATATTCTCTGCTTAAACTTTAAAAAGTAGGAAGCATCCAAGTTTCATAGCACAAAAGAAAGAAAAGATGATAAAACAAAATATATGAAGTTCAGATTACTTAAACAGCCAATTCATTATAAAAAAAATACATGTGATAAATATGTTGTCTTATTTAAGAAGCGGAGCAAGTAGAGTTGACCAAAAGTTAGTCAAACCTACCTCCATTTTTTCACAGATTTTTAGTTATTAAATTAATTTATGAAAAAATACATACTTAGAGGATAGTCAGCAATGACTCCATCGTACCTGAGTCACTATGGTCAGGCAATTTTTTGGTAATGAGATATTTCTGCATACACAAAATATGAATATAGACTAATTGCTCACACATTCAGTCCAGCAAATAAAGAATGCTGCATATATATAGAAGTAACGCTAAAAATCCATTGACTTTTTGCCACATATACCAGTGCCCATGAACACATGTGATTAAAATTCCTGGAAACTAACAGAATTTCTTAGGTTATTCAAAGAATAAAAACTGGTGGTGCTTAGTATTTGTTATCAGCTCTTTGAGAGTTCCTATATCAAATTAGTACACAGATACCATATTATTTCTTAATATAATATTGTATTACTATGGAATCTTCCCTCACTTCTTGTTTCATAACAAAGTCATACTTCTATACTGTGGCCAAAACTACTAAGGCAGTATTTGTACATTCTGAGTAAACTGAGGGCCTCAGACTACAGAAAGAATCCTACTTCATGTTCCATGTATCAAGTCAGCCAGACATACACAGACAAACTGAAGATCCTTATCATGTGGGTTATTAAAATGTATAAAATCCTTTCTAACATCTTCCTCATATTAGAAATGATTGTGAATGTGAAATAACTTCAACTATACAGAAGTTTTTTCGAGAAGCACTCATCACATTTCAGATTTTTGTTCCTTTTTTGACATGTAAAAAGAAGTAGTAAAATAACCAATTTAATTCCCACTCACACAGAAACTTATCAATGTTTTGTTCAACTTTCCAAGAACATTCAGATGAACACAGAACAGATGTAAAAGACTTCAGTCTAAAAAGTAGCTTTCAGAAAGTCATAAGAAGCAGAGAACAGTATTCAGACATTACCACAGTTACAAACAATTTTTTTTCAGAGGAGCTGGGCTGCGCAACGAACCCTGACTTATGCTTAAGTAAAATCATTAAATCACGAAAATATTCAGGTATATTTACTGAAAATGTCTACATTTGGCTTTGTTTCTGCTCTGTATACTGTCTCAGCATTCCACCTTAATTCACATGGATTTATGTGAATAAACTTTGTATTCTGTAACAAGAGAGGATCAGCCTAACACTCCATTCACTAGAATGCTATTTGCCATTGAAACGTGCTTGCTCAGGGTTATGCTATATGATGACAGATTATATTAATTAATAGGTTGATGCATGCTAGAATATGGTTTAGGACTTTTCATCCTGGTGATCAGCTTCTAAAGATACATGCTGCTGAAATTATTGTACGCATTGGTCTGTACTGATTTAAAATAGGTCAAGATGAGGTAATTCAGATCTATTCAGACTATTATTTCACCTGACAGACTGGGAGATGAATCTTTTATGGTGAAAGACAGACAGTAAAGGTTGTAGAAGGTTAGACAGTAATCAAAAAGTGCATATTAAATCACATGAATCCACTCAGGAACCTCCCAACAAGTACTTCTGTTTTTATCTAATGCCAATGCAAGGCATTCCTGCTATTACAATCAATTCTAGCAGCCATTAAGAGAATTTGTATGGGATAAAATGCAGTCACTAGCTCAAAGGTTACTGAAGTCTCCTGGCATGAAGTAATAAAAACTGTCTTTTAAAACATATATGGCTATGCAAAAAATTAAGGGATCTGAAAACTTACAGGTATCCAATCTAGAAATATCTTTATAATAAATATTACTTAAATGTTAGGTGGAACCAACTGTTCAATTTGTTTTCACATACAGTGAATGTTACAATTTGTGTTGGCATTTGAATATAATTTACTGATTGGAAGCAGAATATTTGAAAATGCTAATCAGCATTTGTTCTTTCAGTGCCTTTCAACTTGAGTGAATTCATGAAGAAGTAAAAATAGTGCTACTCAAAGCTATAAAAACATGTGGAACATATTCTGGGACTATGTATTGGGTTTCTGTGGCAAGGTTTTTGTAGCGGGGGGG
>JANZLQ010000056.1:3573807-3592395 GCA_026212715.1 Elanus axillaris | reverse complement strand
AACGGAATATAGGTTATTTGAACAGTGTATACTTTTTACGTAAACACATAGAGACATATATATATAAAATTATCTGTTGTTCTTCCTAACATATTTAAAACAGTCTTCAGTTTCTGACATAACGGAATATAGGTTATTTGAACAGTGTATACTTTTTACGTAAACACATAGAGACATATATATATAAAATTATCTGTAGTTTAACAAGTGCAAATCATTACCATATTCACATAATAAGCACACTGAAATAATGCTGTATTAAGGAGTAGCTTTTCTTAAGTGAAGGGTCAAAAAGTGATTTAGAGAAAAAAAAAAGAAGCGATAATCAGACCCCACACTATGTAGCATCTCACATTAATATATGTGACCATGAGGCTGTAGATAGAACCTGAATCTCTGTTCACTTTGGGAAGAGATACTTTCCCCTACTTTTTCAGCAACAGATCTCAGTTCAATATTCAATTCTAAGAGCACAAGGCCAGACAAATATGAAGGAAGCCATACAAACATAAAGAAATTATTAGCACACTGTTTAACAGTAATTTAAGTGTAGAACTCACCCATTATCTGTATTCTTTTGTGCCCCACAACCAGAATATTCCTGAAGTCTTTATATAAAATAACATATATATATATGATAACATATATATATGATATTTCCATTCCCAAATCTAACAATGGCCAGTGTTGTGGTTTAACCCCAGCCAGCAACTAAGCACCATGCAGCCACTCCATCACTCCCCTCCTCAACTGGATAAGGGAGAGAAAATACAACAAAAGCCTCGTGAGTCAAGACAGGGAGAGATCACTCACCAGTTACCCTCATGGGCAAAACAGACTCAACTTGCAGAAAATTAATTTATTACCAGTCAGATCAGAATAGGATAATGAGAAATAAACCCAAATCTTAAAACACCTTTCCCCCACTCCTCCCTTCTTCCTGGGCACAACTTCACTCACGAATCCTCTAACTCCTCCCCTCCCAGCAGCGCAGGGGGACAGGGAATGGGGGTTGCAGTCAGTTCATCACACCTTGTCTCTGCTGCTCCTTCCTCCTCAGGGAGAGGACTCTTCACTCATCCTCTGCTCCAGCGTGGGGTCTCTCCCACGGGAGACAGTCCTCCATGAACTGCTCCAATGTGAATCGTTCCCATGGGCCGCAGTTCTTCATGAACTGCCCCAGCGTGGGTCCCTTCCATGGGGTCACAAGACCTGCCAGAAATTCTGCTTGGGCTCCAGGGGAATCTCTGCTCCGGCACCTGGAGCACCTCCTCCTCCTCTTTCTTCACTGACCTTGGTATCTGCAGAGTTGTTTCTCTCACATGTTCTCACTCTTCTCTCCGGCTGCCATTTCTGTTGCACAGCAGCTATTTTCCCTTCTTAAATACGTTCTCCCAAAAGCACTACTGCTGTCAGTGATGGGCTCGGCCTTGGCCAGCAGCAGGTCCATCTTGGAGCCGGGTGGCATTGGCTTTATCAGACATGGGGGAAGCTTCTAGCAGCTTCTTACAGAAGCCACCCCTGTAGCCTCCCCCATTACCAAAACCTTGCCACGCAAACCCAGTACACCAGGTAGCCTGAAAACTATGATTAACTGACAATATGGCCAGTGGGATTAAGTTGCAGGAGAAAGATTTGTTTCAGTGAGATATGAAGCACCTTGCCCTGCCAGAAGGCACGCAACGTGGTACTTGACTATCACAACATGTGGTTGTTCTTGCCACACAATGCTATCGTATGTTTCAAGATACAGACCCCCTACAACCAGAACTGCAGCAGATCACCGCCAGCACATAATCAGGCAGAACTATATTCATAAATTCATGTATATAATAAAATAACCAAGAAGTAAATATACAGAGAACATACAGACAATCTGAAAACCAGGGTACACTTCAACCACCTCCTACAGCAAGCTAGGAATTACTCCATGTGAGATGGGTAACTTAACAATCAGTGTATGCTAAAGCAATACTTCTGACCATTCCAACTTTTTCTTTTTGTTGGAACCACTGCACATGATCACAGAATCAAAGAATAATTTATGTTGGAAGGGAACTCCAGAAGTCTTTTAGTCTCTTACCCTCTGCTAAAAGCAGGTCTAATTACATCAGATTGCTCATGGCAGTGTCTAGTCATTCCTGCCCTGTGATCATCATGCCATTCACGTGAAGGTTCCTCACTATATGACAGACTATTTAAAAGGAACAATATACTACTATCTACTATCTTGTAACTCTATACTGTCTTCCCTGAAAAGTACAAGAGCTTTTTCTCATGCTGTAACTTGAGGACTGCACCCATCTGTCCAGGATTGCTAGACATCCAGAAACCTGGCTACCGCAGCAATTCCAACTCAGCTGTGAGAAGGACTATTTAGAGCAGTCCACAGCTGATGCTTATGTCGTTTAATGTCCTTTCAATGCATTACCTACCATTCATGTTCTACTGTATGGCTCCATAGTAAATCCTATGCATCTGAGATGCACTAAGTAACTGCACATCCAGTACATGCACTTAAATGTGTTTCTTTCCCCGGGGTCCCCATGTGTGAAAATATGGTAACCCTAATACTGCCATTAGAATTCAGTGCTGCCTTTAACGACAGTCAGTATCTATTAAACTGGAACATTTTATACTGCATACCTATTCACTGTCAGTACTCTGCAGGGCTGCCATTCTGCATAGCTTTACAAATTTAGTCCTGAGGAACTGATTGCTTGATCTGAAAATTCCTGGCTCCAGACTAAGGGCTAGTCCTCATTTAGCTAACTCTAAATGTCTAACACCAGAACTAACATTGTATGCAAATGGCCTTACAATTCCTGCAATACACAGCAGCACCTCTAGCTCTGTATCATCTCTGACACAAACGGGAAGAATAACACATGGCAGAAAGAATTGTATTTTCAAAAAACCAACAAATTTGACGGACAAAAAGCCCTTCAAACTTGTAGCTAAATGATGGGACTGTCATATCAGTCATCTTTTTTACAGTCCCATTATGTATAATCAGAACTTTTTCTTTTAAAAAAAAGGCTGTAAATTGGAAAACTTTATATGTATATTTCTATTTTTATAAGCTCATGAAGTTTATTAGCCATCTGTTACCTCTAGGGCCAATGATTTTAGGAAGATACCTTGAAATTAACAAATAAAAGCATTCTGATTTCCTTACTATTTAACTAAACATAATGAATTTTCTACTTCAGTTAGTCTACGTTATGAGATAATTAATATAAATGCTGCAGATACTATATCAGGGAACTGCAGCTGCTTATTCTTACTGCCTCAAATTAATGTTCCATACAGGCATTCTGCTCATGATTAATGTTTCATAAAATTTTAAATTATTTCAATTAAATTACATTTTCATAAAATAAATCTGATCTTTTTGTGTCCTCACAGTTTTAAAGACTTCACATTTAAATATAATGGCCATTTTTGAGTGCAGGAAAAATAGTAGTAACCACAATATACAGAATTTATGTGCTAAAATACTATTTTCATCTTACAATATGTAAACTTACTAAAACATTACAATTAAATAAGACCATAGTAATTCTTTAGTCTGTCAGAAGTATCATGGACCTATTGTGGAATTTGTTAATTTATTTTCTGGAAGACAGTCAATATATATGGCTTTCTTTGCTAACTGCTGCTAACCTTTAGTGTTGGTTATCATTTTTTATCATGCCCTGTTATTCTGAACTATTAATTCCTCAGGATGAAAATGATGTTATTAATCTGTAAATTGCATAGTTATGAAGCTAGATAGTCAGCAAAAAAAGTTAGATAGCAGGGAGATGCTCCACTGTAATGTGCTGTATTCTAAGATCTTTCCACCCCCAAATATTTTCCTATATTCACTTGAATCCAGTATTTCACATAATAGAAGATACAGAAAGCGACAAATAGGGACAGAACAGCAATTTTCTTAGTGGTTTCCAGCCAATCATACCTAAAGTTGAGGTAGTTTTCTGAATTCAGTTTCAAGGATTCAAGATTGACAGGGTCCACAAAGACTTTTTTGCATTTGACATAAAACCTCTTGAAACCTAGTAGACAAGGATAAAAAGATCACTGAACAGTGCTCTTTATAAAGAAAACTTAAATATATATATATATAATTTCAATATTTCAAATTAGACATTTTCTGAAATCAGAAATGTTCTGTGCTGATAAGAGCTTCAAAGGCCTACCACACCAGGTAACTGCACACAGAACCGGGAAGGGACTGATGCACCTTTCTATTGTGAGAGAAAATCACCATTCTGCCTTGGTAGGACCGTCTACTGGTTTGCACCTTTTCTCTTGCAGGGAAGGACAGCAGAATAAAACATTGGGCTGAATAATCACTGACTAGTAGAAATCAACTAAACTCTGTTCTGCAAGTGTCTGGCATAAAGGAATCTTACATCACATTAAAGTCTGACAGATTTAAGGCTGGCATTGCATGAGTTTTCTTCTTTTTGTATTTAGATTATGATCTGATGCTTTAAACCACTTTGTACTTGCCCTAACCATTTGCCTGGGTCCTGCCTGAATGCTTAATTACTAACATTGCTCTTAATCACTTAGAATTGCACAGTAAAGACCACAGTTACCTGTAGACCTCTCAGTGAGGACTGAGAGGGTGGAATCACCCCAATTTAGCTAATTATTTGTGTCTTTCCTAAAGTGAAGCCATCAGAGGTAGAAAAGCTCTTTCTCTACTACTAAAGAAAACTATGGCAGTCAATCCATTAAATCAGTGGACCCAGTCCCCTGGCACAAGAATCACATCCACTGAGATGCAAACTTTACTACGCTGTTACCACCACCTCATTGAAATCACAACTCTAGTTAACTAAATGTAATCTGCAGCTGTGTCTCCAAACAAATTCACTAATCAGAAGTTGAAGGAGAAATTAAGAAAGTAATGATTTTAAAAAAGAAAGACATGATTAGGGTACAAATATCTGAAATGTTTACATGTGCATACATGAAATATGTTAGCAAAGTGCAATTATGTTTTGCTAGTCTATGCACTGAACACCAAATGGATTGTTCATGAATGTCTGATGTAGTTCAGAGAATTTTTATGAGATGTATATGAACATTCACAGAGATAAGAATTTATTTATCCTTGGTAATTTCTGACATGGTTATTCCCTGTACATCTTTTAAATCCAAAAATCCTGCACTACCAACAGTCACCATCAGTGACCCTACTGAATTACAATTATTATTTTTCAAGAGGAAGGGCAAACTTGTTCAAAGTGCTGTTTTGTAAATAAGTAAGAAGGATATGAGAAGCATGGACTGGTGTGGCATGTGGGGGTGTGAAAATGTTGGAGGGTACAGTGTCTGACAGGATACCATTGGGAGATTTTGCAAGTTAAACGACTATAAACCTGCTACTTTTTCATTCATGTAGTCTGCAGGAAGAAGTCCATGGAGAAAACTATTCCCAGAGGTACATCTGAAAGGGGAACAGCTACTCTACCTCAGCACTGAGTCTGGCAATGAACTGAGTTTGGACAACCAAGGAAAAGAGCCAAGGAGCAAACCAATGAGCTACATTATTTGACAGTGCAAATATACCCTTATGTGCTCTCCCATATTCCTTCACCCCAAGTTTGTGGCCCAGAAATGGAGATCATGTCACATTCAGTATAAGAAGAAATGTCTCCAGAGTAAGTTAATGGTCAGTGAACTATCTTGCAAGGGGTGACAACACTGAGAAAAGAAATACATTTTGGGTGATCTCTACATTTAAGGGAAAGATTAACACCTTTCTCCAGGGGAGATATTGAATGGCAATGCTGAATATGAACTGGCTATCCTAATAAACTGCTTCATCATAAAGCACTTATTAAATAAATATGTGTAAATTTACCCTTGGTAAAGCTTTCAACTTTCTATAGGAGAAGTGAAAAGAAATCTTCCAGAGGTTGGCACCCTTCTTTCAAAGTAAAATTCTCAAGATACAATTGATGAAAAAGTGAAAAATTTCCACCAAGAAAGCGTTCTTTTTTTTAATAAAAACATTCAGTTTTTTCAACCTGTTCTACTGACTGATGTACTGAGGTTTTGTCTGAACAGACTGGATTCTAACCCCAGGGTTGCTGTATTCCCATTACAGATTAGGGTCATAGAATCATAGAATCATTTACGTTGGAAAAGACCTTCAAGATCATCAAGTCCAACCATCATCCATGCCCACTAAACCAAGTCCTAGAGTGCCTCGTTTATGCACTTTTGGAATACCTCCAGGGATGATGACTCAACCCCTTCCCTGGGCAGCCTCTTCCAATGTCTGACAACCCCCTCAGTAAAGAAATTTTTCCTAATATCCAACCTAAACTTCCCTTGCCACAACTTGAGGCCATTTCCTCTTGTCCTATCACCAGCCCTGAGACAGAAGAGACTAGCCCCCACCTCACTACAACCTCCTTTCAGGTAGCTGTAGAGAGAATTAAGGTCCCTCCTCAGCCTCCTCCTCTCCAGGCTAAACAGCCCCAGTTCCCTCAGCCACTCCTTGTAAGACTTGTGCTCCAGGCCCCTCACCAACTTGATTGCCCTTCTCTGGACACGCTCCAGCAGCTCCGTGTCTTTCTTGTAGTGAGGGACCCAAAACTGAACACAATACTTGAGGTGTGGCCTCACCAGTGCTGAATACAGGGGGACCATCACCTCCCTGCTCCTGATGGCCACAGAATTTCTGATCCAGGCCAGGATGCCGTTGGCCTTCTTGGCCACCTGGGCACACTGCTGGCTCCTATTCAGCCGGCTGTCAACCAGCACCCCCAGGTCTTTTTCTGCTGGGCAGCTTTCCAGCCACTTTCCTCAAGCCTGTAGCACTGCATGGGGTTGTTGTGGCCAAAGTGCAGGACCCAGCACTTGGCCTGGTTGAACTTCATACAATTGGCCTTGGCCCATTGATCCAACCTGTCCAGATCCCTCTGTAGAGCCTTCCTACCCTCAAGCAGATCAACCCTCCCTCTCAACTTGGTGTCATCTGCAAACTTGCTGAGGGTGTACTCAATCCCCTTGTCTAGATCATTGATAAAGATATTAAACAGAACCGGCCCCAATACTGAGCCCTAGGGAACACCACTTGTGACTGGCCGCCAACCGGATTTAACTCATTCACCACCATCCTCTGGGCTTGTCCAGCCAGCAAGTTTTTAACCCAGCAAGGAGTACACTTGTCTAAGCCATGAGACGCCAGCTGCTCAAGGAGTATGCCATGAGAGGCAGTGTCAAAGGCCTTGCTGAAGTCGAGGTAGATAACATTCAGAGCCTTTCCCTCATCCACTAGGCAGGTCACCTGGTCATAGAATGAGATCAGGTTGGTCAAGCAGAACCTGGCTTTCATAAACCCATGCTGACTGGGCCTGATCTCCTGTTTGTCCTGGACTTGACATGTGAGTGCTCTCAAGACTAACTGTTCCATAATCTTCCCTGGTACTGAGGTCAGGCTGACAGGCCTGTAGTTCCCCAGATCCTCCCTCCGACCCCTCTTGTAAATGGGTCCATGCATGTAGACACAATACAAATATCCAGTTGAACCTAGCAACAGCATGTGATTTTTGAAAAGCTGAAACTATGCTTTTCTGCTCTAACATATCCTGTCAGTGAGCAAAAAAATAGAAGCTTCTTCATTTATATAGCCTTTCCATTTAAACTGAACAAAGACTACAAGGGAAGAAATAGAAGACATTTGCCATTTGACCACCTGCCTTGAATAACTCTCCTAAACAATTTAAAAGACCTCTTGTTAAAGTGATAAAAAATTGCCACCTGAGACACCAAAAATAGAAACTAAGTTATCTGAATTGGCAGCAGAAGACTCCTTATAAGTTTAACAAAATCAGAGCACTCAGTGAAGTTAATGTGCAAGGCCATCAGAGGCTTGGTAGCTTTTGTCACTTGCAATAATACGAAATACAGTGTTAAGGACATCCACAGTTATAACACTGCCACTTAAAATTTCAGAAATCTATAAATTTTCTCTGGAAGAGTTGATGGTATTTCTTTTGTTAAGATAAATGTTTGGTGTCCAAATGGCTCAGTGCATTCTTCTGCTATCTATACACCTCCTATGGCATCTAGGAAATGTACGGTGTTTCTTGTTCAGTAGCTGAACAAGAACTACTGTATGTATTACAATTTGAGCCTGTCAGAGAGGAAAATCAGGCTTCAATCAAAAAACAGCAAAAGGAAGAAAAACTAAGGAAAGAACTGTAAAACTGCAAGTGAATGTACTCCATTAACCTCCTTCGCAGGGAGAACAAGATTATTAGACAGGAAAAGGAGACAAAAGAAAATTTTGACTACAGCAAATGCAGCAAAACAGTAACATCTCATCATTAAGAATGACAATTTAGTGGCTGCAGAGCCATGCATGAGGATGGCTGCTTATGGTCAGACCAAACTCTGTCAAGCTTTATGTCTTGTCTCCAAGAGCAGCTATTCCCAAGTGCTGTGGGAAGAGGGTAGTTTTGTGGTATTCCTTCTCCTCCTGCTTGATCCATGGCTCAGAGATGTCTTGAGTTCACAGAATTTAAATGGGTAACGTAAAGCTGAACCTGATAATTTCTGACTATCTGCAGATTTCATGTTTCAAGGAAATACAGACTTTATTTTTTGAAAAGACAAGGAGAAAAAATCTGCCTGATTAAGATCCTCCTGAAATCTATTCACTATAAGAGTAAACTTACGAAGCACAAGTTGCAAACCGTATTAAGAAATCACACTGTAGCCAACACAACAGGATAGCAATAAAATTCTAGATCACTCTTTGTGAGGCTCTACCGTTTACCTGATCCAGGTAAACAGGCAGTGTTTCCAGTCATTTTATTTTTTTTTTAAAAATGGACATGCCCCATAAATACTGGAACCAACTTCTCAAAACTTAGCCTCTGTCACAAGACACAATCTGTGTGGGTTATGGAAGAATGTAAGAGTGACAGTGGTATGTCACAACAAAGGCTCATCTAGCCGAGTACTCAGTCTCCAAGAATGGGAAGAAGTGGATGCATAGTGAAGCAAATAACAACAGAAAAGCATTTGCCTTGTCTCCAATCGCTTGTGCACAACAGCATTCTAAAGCCAGCTATGAATCTGCAGAGTTAAAACAACTTATCTGGTTCCTCTCTTGGTGGCCTCAACCCAAGGCATGTGTAATAAAAAAAGATCCACAAATTTTAAAGCAAAATTTCAGGTCACACTTCTAGACATAAAACTAGAAACAAAACAGTGAAAATACACCAAATACAAAACACAATGCTAGTTTAACATTAACCAGCTGTTCTTAAATATCGAAAACATGTCCAAGTCTTTGAGACATCCAACTTTCTAAGTGCCTTAGCTCTGAGAGATATCAGTGTTATCTGTACAGCCATCAACTCATCTGGCGCAAACCACAGACAAGAAAGGGTCATTCTCAGAGGGACCCAGCTCCAAAGAAAACGATCAAGTCACCTTCATGTGTTTGCAGTCCTCATATACAATGGGTGTGTTACAGAGGATCTTTAACATTCAGAGTAAACTGAGGTGCTCTGTGACATTGAACAACTCCAAATCTAAACCAAGCACCATAAGGTATCATAATGTATTTTAGGAAATGCCTCTTTTCAAGCTGCAGTCTATCTACATGGGATTGCAGCCTACTTGCGTGCAGTCTATCTGCGTGGCTATTTTCAAGTACAAATGTTTTTGAAAGGAGCTGCTTACAGCAGGCACAAATCAGCACCATTTGTATGCAGAACAGAACAAAGCTAATATTGTTAACAAAGACCACTCTATTTTTAAGCAAACTTCTTATGACATTAGGGTGTGTTAAGGATTCTGGTGTATTTTCCAACATTTAGAGAAATTCTCATCATATTGAAATCAGTAGTAAAATTATTGCTGATTTCAGTACAGCCAGAATTTCATTCCCAGTTTGGTGCTGTCTAGATCAACTACTTGGTCCTTTGAAGAGGAAGGGAATGCTAACACTGATCAACAGACATCTTGGTGGTTGTTTAAACAATTTTGTTGACATTTTTCACAATGAGAAGTGACATTTTGTAAGTTACAGTCCATTGAAAGAAAATAAAAAAATATAATTATTTTGCTTAAAGAAATACATTATTTTTTGAAAAAAAATCTATACAATAAAATGTATTGTATTGTAGACAAAAATCTATACAATAAGAATGTACATTCTTTTCCATATGGTCATTAAATACCTTTCAAGACAAACAGAGTATGGACAATTAGAGATGCCAGGCAGTAATCTATTCAGTTATAATTTTGCTTGTTAATCATAAAGCATGAAAGGTATTTGAACTAACTAGATGTGCTGATTATCAGCACCATTGCCTACATCTGAAAAGAACTGTCAAATGTCATCAACTGTGAACCTCTTCACCACTGCATCTGAGACTTTGAAACAACTATTACCCCTTATAATGGCATCACTGTCCTGTACTGTTTGCAAAATTCATGAAACTGTTTAAACTGTCAGTAACATCAGTACTTGGTCAGAAAGAGTCTGAAAATAATGCATCAGTAGCTGAGGCTTTAAAAGTAAAAAAACAAACCAAATATTTAATTATTTTAAGAAATAATCAAATGTCCACTGATAATGGTTTTGAAGAGATCCTAGCAAGAGCAGTAAGAAATATTATAGTGTGAAATTACATCAATTTTTCACATAGACTCTTCTGTTCTCTGTCAAAAGATTTTTAACGTAATTTTCTAGGTATTATTCAGACAGAGCTATATTTTATGTTACTGAACTTCAATTTCATGCATGTTTCTCTTCTGCCCTTTGTGGGCTGTGGTCTTAAAAATACTTGTCTTTCTGAAAACACATCATTAACTACAGAGAAACATGCAGAAATACATCACCATGATAACTGAACTTTGCTGGTCACACAAAAGGTAAAAATGATACTCTTGGGTCTTCCTTCAACAATGATCACCACTAAGATCCACTTGGCACTACAGAGTCCCAAGAAACTATTATATTTTATTGGGCCAGGTGGATCACTAGGCTATTCAGGTAAGTTTTTTAAAATACAGCCACTGACAGTCACATGTGAACCAACTGCTGTCAGAAAACCATGTGGTTTTGCTATCACTGTGCTGAGCTCAGAATGATGTAGCTTTCCTGTCAGCATGGCTCATTGCCTTGGTTTCAAGGTGCTGATATTGCACCTCAATGACTTGCAGGCTACAGCAGACTCCTGTTTAGCAAGGTGAAGCTGAGGCACAGCAAATGTGTACAGAGAGAGATTACTGGATTCAATAGCAGGTACCACTACCATGAAAATATACTTGCAGAGTCACTGGTCCAAGGTTAAGAGTTTCTCCATAGCTCTTATGTCATTAAACAAACAGAAATCTTGGTTCCATTTAGTGGGAGTCTTGTCAGTCATTTTAGTAAGGCCAGTTTTCCCTTCAATAAATATGAAAAACCTCATTACTCTATTGCACAAAGCCCACCCTTCCTCCGGGCTTGGCAGTTGTAATTTGAAGGCTATAGTCTGTCTATTGCTTGAATACTTGAGTGAATTTGGCGTTTTATTCAGTTGTTGCTGTCTGTATGTATTACAAATGGACATCATCAACATACGTTTCTACTTTAAGAGACAAGATTGCTATTATTTCTTAATATGCAAGCTACTTATATTGAAAAATGCTGGTTTAGTCTCATTTTATATTGAATTCGTTTTACCAACAAAAAAATTTCTATGGCTGCTCACAGATTAGTAAGAGCTGATAACTGTGAGGAAGAACAAATATAACATAATCCTATAACATACTGTACACAACGCAGAGTACCTTTGTCATAATTTAAAATCAATCCTGAAAAGACTAATTTATGGTTTTATTGTTTTAAGTAGGACTGCATGTAGTAAGTTCTTTGAAAATGTCATTAAGTATAGAGAATAACTTTATTTAAAATAATACTATACAGTAATTACTGAATTATAGTATTAGATCAGCAGGAAATTGCTTTAAGTAATATCTGACAACTAAAATGTGACCACTGTGGAGCTTTTTTGATTTAACATTTGTGTAAACTTGACTTACAAGTTTGGTTGTTTCCTATAATGTTAACACACTTGCAAGTTTTGGTTTTGGGTGTTGTGGTGGTTTTTTTTAACAGTTCCTACTATACCCCCTAGAATACAAATCCAAAATGGATTAAGGATTTACTTTTAATCACAGCCAGGGACAGAAGTCCTATACATACTCCTTTGCCACAAACCAGTCCTCAGCACATGTGGCAGAACAGGCTATGAGTGTTCCTGTTCCTTTTCAATGGAAAATCTAATTAGTTTACATGTATTGATACTTTATGTTTAAATCTTATTAAAGTAAAGGTATCTGACTTTGTGCAGAACCAGCTGAAGAGCACAGCATTCGTTCTGTTGGCTCAGCCCTGACAGCAGCAGCAGAGAGCACACACATTCAAAGCATCACCGCTAATTCTACAGTAATTATAGGACTGCAGTGTATGCAAAAAAGGTTATAGCCACTTTTAAGCTTTTGCCACAGTTGACTAAAGACCTGTTAAAAAGTCAAAGAGAGCTGAAAGTGTTGTCTACTGATAATCATACATGAGTAAGTGAAAAATGAGATTCTAAGATTAGACTAAATAAATTTGTTGCAGGACATGATGTAGTATGGCCAGCAGTTACCATTAAAGTAATCTAGTTTAACTTTCTGTGTAAAAAAATTCAGTACAACTTCAACTAGTAGTTTCTGAAATCAGCCAGTAAGCTGAGCTGTGGAAAGATTTCTAGTTAAAAAAATTACATTGAACCCTACCATTTCCAAGCTGATACGAGAAGTTATAATCAGAACAGACAGCCCACCAAACCAAAGGCATTTCATTTGCAATTTAAAATGGTATCGTAATATCATTGTTTAAGTCTCAGGACATAAAAATAAAACAGAAAAACTCATTAAAGCTTTAAACTTTACAAGAAACTGATTTTTCTGTCCAGGCTGAGAAGAAAAAAATATTTAAAAAAAACCCACAGAACAGAATTTGGTTTTATTATCTTCCAGATACTAGAAAGTAAATTAGTGAATTTTGCCGTTGATGCCTCAAGACATTTTAGACTATTTTTTGGGGAAATCTGTTAAACAATAAAGTGGACAGATTCATAAATAGAATCATAACTTAGCAATCAGATGAAAAATAATGCCTACTTACTTCGAATAAAATAGAACAGACTATTTCAGTTGGAAGGAACCTAAAATATCATCTAGTCCAACTGCCTGACCAATTCAGGGCTGACCAAAAGCTAAAGCAAATTATTAAAGGCATTGTCCACCTCTCTAGGAAGCCTGTTCCAGTGTTTGACCACCCTCTCTGTAATGAAATGCTTCTTAATGTCCAGTCTAAACCTCTCCTGATGCAGCTTTGACCCATTCCCACATACCAGGGAGAAGAGACCAGCACCTCCCTCTCCACGTCCCCTCCTCAGGAAGCTGCAGGGAGCAATGAGGTGGCCCCTCAGCCTCCTTTTCTCCACACCCGACAAACCCAGAGTCCTCAGCCATTTCTCATAGGACATGCCCTCCACCCCTTTCACCATCTTTTTTGCCCTCCTCTGGATGCATTCAATGACCTTCACATCCTTCTTGAATTGTGGGGCCCAGAACCGCACGCAGTACTCAAGGTGAGGCCGAACCAGCGCTGAGCCCCGCGGGATAATCACCTCTTTTAACCAGCCGGTTATCCTGTGTTTGATGCCCCCCAGGGTGGGGTTTGCTCTCTCGGCTGCCAGAGCCCACTGCTGGCTCACACTGAGCCTGCTGCCAGCCAGCACCCCCAGGTCCCTTTCTGCAGGGCTGCTCTCCAGCCATGCCTCTCCCCTTTTCACTTGTCTGCTGCATTACTAAGTAAAACCGTTTCTTTCAATGTGAGTCAGCATGAGGGAGGTGTATCCAAATAATAGCACTGTACAATGCCTGGTCCATTGAACTAAAATATGCTCCCCCTACCACCATGACATTGCTGTATAACATATCTGACATAAGTAAATAGCTTACCAAAATAAAATAAATAAATACTGAATGTCTAGTCACTGCTTTAAGCCCAAATACGTCAGAGACTTAGATAGGTATCTTAGTAGGAATTATTAAAAAAGGAAACAGAAACCACGGCATTTTCAAAAGACATTGACATCAATCACCTGTGAAGATGCAGGCAACAACTCCTCTGATTATTCAGTCACCCGACAGTGATGATAATCAGAAGAAATTTCCTGAGGATACAGACAGCGATAACGGCCCACAGGGGAACAATGCACACAAAACTCTCCAATACCTCTCTGTAAGGTGGTCAACTAGGTACATTAGGTATGTAGATTTTATTTGTTTCTCATTTACCACACGCAAAAAAAAAAAGGTAAGCTCTTCAGCAGAATTTAGGAATGTAAATATATGGTTAAATCTAGACATAGAAAATCAGGGAGTTCCTCTCCTCTCTTGTATCTACCGAATATGCCAAGCACCTGCCTGGTGGGCACAAAACTACACTCCCTAGCCAAAGGCATAGTTAAAGAATCATCATCTCCTTGGTATTCACATTTTCTTTTTTTTACCTTTCTCCCCCTTCTAAGCTGTTTCTTTCTTTAGTCCCTCACATTCTGAAGCGTCAAGAGCTAATGAGCCACACGTTTTTTTATATTTTCTTTTACAACACGTAATACAGGTGATATTTAATCACTTTGGTCTTGAAAAGTTTTCTGTGAAATGAAATATTTGTCACTTTGCACATATTTCTGTATCAAAACACCTTTTACAATTATCATATTGTTACCAAGTAAATTTTGTTCTGGACCAAAATAAGATGTATTCTTTTTTTGAAAAATATTAAAATGTAAAACATTTTTTTACAGAAAGGTAGGAAGCAAGCAAATAGAGTCTTTAAGAAAACACCTGGTATGGTCTGATTTTTCGTGGATTAATCATACTCAAAGTTAAAAAAAAAAGGCAGTTTAAGATTGATAGCAAAAGAAATAAGATATTGGCAATAATCACCAAAATTATTTATTACCAAAAATAAAGACTTTTAACTCTTTACTTTGGATTCTCTTTTGTCTTATTCATTTATATGTTAGTTCCTTGAAAAACTTACACTCAGTATTTTCTGTTTGGCAGATGCACTTTGTTTTCACAGTTACTCTTTGGCTTCCACTGCAAAAGGAACTTTTCATTATTCAGAATAATGTTGATGAGCATTTAAAATTTATTATAAGAATTTTTTATTCACTATTTATTTTATGTAACAGACAACTCGTGCCTGCATCCATCTGATACACTGGAACAAACTGCTCAGTTACACAGGACAAGGGTTACCAGATTTCAATTTTTTAGAATTCTGTTCTTTATCTACCCCAAACCTCTAGAAATAAAAAAGGAATTTCAGACTATATGAGAGCAAGAGCAGTAGCTCTGATCAGGCCATTCCATGCTCATCTGTCCCAGAAGAGTGTACAATTCGAGTAGTCATTATGCTGCAAGCATCTGGGATGCACCAGACTCAGTGCAACTGATCTGCACATATGCATTGGCTATCTGCTTAGTGCTTAGTGCTTAAAAAATGCTTGCCAACGCCAAGCAGCAAAAGGGGCATTCTTCCAGTCTGAAGAAATCTTGCTTAGAGGTACAGTAAAAGTAATAAGGAATAGCAGATTTGGCAATTATCCGATGACCTCTGCAGTAATGAAATTCAGTGTAATTTTACCCTTACGCTGTGTATAGTCAACATTCTTCTACATATAAATATATACGGCTAGGAATTTAAGAATTACTTCCAAGGCTCCTTCTGTCCTTTTTCCAAAGGTCAAGAATAAATCATTACCCTATTAAAAAGCTTATATCAGATTAAATTGAATGTTACATCACTGTGGCTAAAACAGATAGAAAGCAAAGACTGTTTTGCGGGCTTTATTATTTGCAGTTTCTGTTAGCTCATGTTCTTAAAAACACGTTACGCTTCTAGACTACGACTAATGATTACACTTTTCCTTACATCTTGTATGTGGTTACATTATCCTCCAAAGTAAATCATAATGCTCAGATCCACAGAACTGTCAGAAATCATCAGAAACATCTCAATCGTCAGAAACGTCCCAACTGTCTTGGATATACTTGTACCAACTCTGTTTTTTTCTCCTGGATAGATTAAAATAGGTTGCAATGCAATAACTACGATCCTAATTTTGTTACTATCCTTTTTCCTACTACTTTACTTGACAGGTGATAAGAGCAAGGCCTGCTGGTCTTTCTTGAATTTGCCAAGGACAAAAGTATTAGCAACAAGTTCTCCTTGTTTCATAGTATAGAAACATTACTCTGTTTCATTTTCCCATTGCTTTATCTGTTTTGAAAGAGCAGAAAGAGTAATTGTATTTTAGTTTTTTCTGAGCTGCAGCAGTACTTGTTCAATTTGTTAAAACTATATGGTCTTTTTGTACTCCTGCTTCTGAAGTTAAACCTTAGAAAGAAGGTAGCTAAATATTAACAGCGTATTAATAGCCTCTGAGGTATCTTTTAATCCTCTTAAAACTGTGCATACAGAAATACTACAGAGGGTGATCAACTTCAAATACTGACCTTAAAAGAAAACTAGACAAAAAAAGATCAGATTCCTATGAGATGTAGTAAACTGTGTTATAAACCTGCTTAAAACTTTCATCTGCACCTAAATTCAGATAAGGAGACAATCCTGCTGAACAGACGCAACAGAACAAAACCATGTTAATTACCTAGTTTCCTCTAAAGCTGGGTTTACAACTCTCTTATTTAAATGTTTCATGCTCTCCTGCTATTAAGAATCTCAGGAATTTTTAACAGACCTCTATTATAAACAGGATAAATAATGCAGGCAGTTTTGACCAGAATTATTATTCTATATATATATATATCTCCAGGATTTCTTCTGACTTGCCTCGCACTCTTATCAATGGTAAACATGAGATTAGTTTTTCTCCTACAAAAACACATTTCAGTACTAGTAAATCACAATACAAACCTGTTTTTCAAAGCCATTTAATTTTAGGGGGTAGTTATGTTTTAAAGCTGAATGCTTTAATTTAGCATTCAGACTATTATAAAGGTGCCACCATGCTAATGAGCCAAAGCTTACAATTTGATACAAGTGAAAATTGCTGATGCTTGCATGCAAGGTGGCTATAGCACTTATCTTGCAGTATCAGCAAGAGCAACCGTTAAAAGAGATGCCACAGTTAATTTAATGGATCTTGGTGCCTTCAGGGAAGAAGTTGGATTTTTCCTTCTCCATGAAGACTTTTATATTTTATTTAGAGGACTTCTGACATGTCAAGTAGCCTGCATCTTGTATATAAAATTAAGATATCAAGAAAAAGAATAATTTAATATTGTATTTTGTGAAGTAGATAAAAAGCAACACCATTGGGTAATTACGGTAATTGGAACCACAGTGTATCTATCTAAAAAATTTATTAATGTATGTTTCCATAATGATCATTCATCAAGAGTACACTAAAATTCTATTTTTTTTCATTTACAGACACAAAATCTGCCTTCTTGGTAGTGAAAGTAGTGGAGATATTAAAAGATATCACCTGACATAGGTTAAGAACATGCTGATACTAGTACATATTTAACTTTTCTTATCAAGACTCAGTAAAGCTATAGTAACCTACATGAGGACTCAAAGCTGGCAGGACTGAGAAAATTGTAAAATGATAATTAGGCATGAACAATAAGGCTGGGTTTTTTTTAAGCAAGAGGAAGATGTTATTTTTCAAAGACAAACACCTAGAAGCCTGTAAGGATTGCCCTGGAGAGGAGACACATTGTTAAACTCTTCTCTGCACCGCATCATCTTTTCAAACTTTTAGAAATTATCACAGCTTGAAATTAGGAGGATAATCAGATGATGTGAACATGGCCTAAGTATCGGCATACTTTCACTGCACATAGAAACATTTTCAGTGCATCAATGAATACACAGTAGCCACATAAACTGTTCCACTAGTGCCTCGAAACATTACACCAACCAAAAGAACAACGGTTATCAATTGTGAAACAGAGTTCAAACATTTATACAAAGAAAGTAAAAGTGAAAGTAAATCAATATTGTTCTTCTGTCTATATGCTCAGGAGAGGTGAGCAAGTTTTTTTAGTGAAAATTTGTACTTTTATGTGTAAGAACTGATTATATTTTAATTATTGGAAGAAAGAGGAAATTGTGTAACCAAGGACATGCTGATAGCAAGTGAAATTCTTTTGCTGCATAGTAAGTTATTAACATATATCTTTAAAGTTAGCTTAAGTAGAAATTAATTTTCATGACAGAGGTCAGCTTCAAAAAATACATATTTAAATTTTAACGCGAGATCCAACATGAATCTTAAAAAAAAAAAAAAAAGGTCAAAAGAAAATACAACTCAGAAACTGACATCATATCACCAGGATGTTAACTCTGTAATTAGCACATTTTATGTCTGTCAATTTCAGTGTAGTAACTATAGAAACATTACCAATAGCTGCCAAAACTAGACTTTTTAATCCCTGGTTTTTAAAGGACTTGGATAT